>BQNB010090327.1:0-27173 GCA_026074375.1 Tanacetum coccineum | reverse complement strand
TTAGAAAATATACTAAGTATGAAAATTTATATAGATTTTGACATGACGTTTTCATTTATATGATGTTTCTATTATAACACCCTGTGTTTTCAAGTCATTGACGATGTCAACAAATCCACAATGTACCTTTTGTATAGTACGTGTTTGCTGGAAATTGTAAACGTTAGGTTAAATCGCGTGCGCCAAATATTATCGTTTAATGTGAACGGGCATCAAACCATCAAACATTTACATCAATCATGTGTTATATAATTATTTTGATAATAATTATGGTCGTTGTTCATTTTATTTTTATCGGATACGTAAAGTGTATACTTCAAGGGATACTTCAATTTGAAATTCCACTTGTCGAGTCGGAGGAAGACCCGGCAAGTCTTCAGGGAATACTTCAGGAAAGTCTTGAACGATGGGTACGTCCTCAAGTCGCTTCTTCTCCGACTTGTCTTCAGTCTCTTTTGTAGTGACATGTGCCAGAAAGATAGGAAACCCTTTCTCCATGTACTTCTGCATTTTAGTGCAAGAAATGATGTTTAATCGTGTCACATTTCCCTGGGTACTTCCATCACCGTGTATGATTAAGGTTTTATTTTTCCAGGGGATGCGAACAATCTTCTCGGCACACGCAATGACCGCTTGGTGCTTCGCCAACCAATCCATACCGATTATAGCATCAAAACTACCCAGTTCTACCGGCATTAAGTTTATGTTACCGGCATTAAGTTTATGTTAAATTGGTGGTTTAGGAAGTTTAATGTGCAACCCTTCAGTATAGTGTTTAACCCGATTATCCTCCCGTCGGCTAATTCGACATCATAATAGTGGTCTAGGGTGGATGGTAATGGTAGTGAATGAGAAGTAGCTGCAGCCTCAGCTCTCATCCGAATGGTAGCAGCTCGATAGCCCAATGATCGAATAGGTGATGTCAATTTGGGAACTAAATGTGGTAGACACAAAACTTCGATCGGCACCCGTATCAAACAAGATATAAGCATAACGGTTGTTTAGAAGGAACGTACCCGCAACGACATTGTCTGGGTTTGCCCCCGCATTTCCAACCACGTAGACCTTTGCTGGAGCTCTGTTATTCCCAGCTTGATTACCACGGTTGCCTTTGTTGTTTTTCAGCCTTGGACAATCCTTCTGGAAGTGTCCCTGAACTCCACACTCAAAACAAGTAGGTTTCTGACCCGATCCGGTGCCCTTCTGGTTGTTATTGTTGGCATTTCCCGTACCCCTACAGTCACGGGCGATGTGACCGTACTTGTTGCATTTATAGCACTTTGGAGCACACGGACCATCATGGTGGTAATTGCATTTTGGGCATAGGGGCCTAGATCCCCCATATGGTTTCTTATCACCTGATCCAGCAGTGTATGCCCTCCCGGTGTTCTGCCTCTTGTTTGGCTGTTGTTGTTGATTCTGATTGCTTCGGGAAGTGTTTTCAGACTTCCTCTTGTTTTCAGCTTGTCTTTCTGCCATGGTACTGACTCTCTTGTCCATTAGTTCAGTGGCCATTTCAATGGCCTCTTGCATTGTCTTTGGTTTTGAAGCTACGATGTTTCCATGGATCATGTCGGGCAATCCCCCGACATACCTTTCAATTTTGTCTGACTCCTCAGGGAACATCCTCACACAGAGAAGTGCTAGTTCCTGAAAGCGTTGGTTGTATTTGACCACATCAGTACCTATCACTTTTAAGTTCCACAATTCTGCCTCAAGCTTCTTCATTTCGTTACGTGGACAATATTTGTCGGTCATCTTCTTCCTTAGATCGACCCAAGTCATTGAATAGGCAACATCATGAGTAACAGTCATAACATGGGAATTCCACCATGTTAGAGCACTTGCTAAAAGAGTACAAGTTGAGAACTTGACATGGTTCTCCACCGAGCAGTTGCTTATTCGGAAGACAGTCTCCATTCTTTCAAACCATTGGGTTAACTCAACCACTCCCTCGGTGCCCTTGAAATACAGAGGTTTGCACTTCATGAAATCCTGGTAAGTGCACTCTCGGGCAACGCGTTCAGATCCCCTGACACCCGTTCCTGAAGAATGGCTATCAGTGCCATTCCTAGTTGAGTCACGTGCAGCCAAGGCGGCATTGACTCCTTGATTAATCATAGCTTGGAGTTGGGTATTAGTGACATTAGTGGTTGTGGTTGCTGTTGGGGCTGGTGTTGTCGTGGCTCGTGTTGCCCTCGTGGCTCTTTTCGGTGCCATTTTCTTCAATCATAAGAAAATACAATACTCGTTAGATTTCATAAAATCATAACGTGACATAACATATCCATGATAAATAAAGTGAGATCACATCACACAGTGAAACATATAACCAACACAAGATCGACATAACACAATACCATCATTCCATATATAACTGGAAAACATACATGATTGGTTCTTGATACAAAATGAAATTCAACATAGAGCCCTACTAGCCGGGAGTTACCCGTAATACTTAGTAGGCTATACAGGATAGCTAATCAGAAACAAAAGATCTATACAGGATAGCTAACCAAAACAAAAGATCTATACCGCCTGCTAGCTGGGAGTAACCCATAAAACTTAACAGACTGCATAGTACATACAATCATAACCAAAGTCTAGGAACTGCTACCAGTGTCCTCCAATGTGTCCACGCGCGCTCCAGCCTCCAGGGCCTGGGTACGCATGATATACTGAACAGCAAGATCATCTGCAGCCTGACGCTGCCACTCGTGGCGACGCGCATCAGTCTCTAATACTGTAACTCGTGCCTCTAATGCCCTGCAGTGAGCTTCAGACCTAGCCAAGTCCTGACGAGTCTGAATACTCTCTTGCTCGTAAGCAAGTCTCTCTCTCCTCAATACCTCAATCTCAGCTCTCACAGCTGCACGATCCGTCTGGGCATCGTGATGTCGTGTGTAAAACTCAGAACTCTCTCTACTGCGAACATCTACCTGGTAACTGACCCTCCTGTTGACCAACTCTAAGGCGGTCATAATCCTCCTCTCAGTATCTAGGAGTCTGGTCTCTATAGTGGGTCCTGGCTGTCTCGCAGCAGCAGCAGCAGAACTCTCTCCAATCTCACACCCAGGTCTGGGAGTAGTAAGTAGTAGTCTCTTCCGAGGTGGTGTGTCAGCCTCGGGAATATCAGCTCTGCGGCTAGTAGATGGTGCAGGTATAGGTAACAATGGTGGGGTCTCTGATGGGTGTAGTGAATGATAGAAGGCTGATGCTATATCTCTCATCTCAACCTCGAGTGCCCTAGGACTAAGGGGTCGACTACGTGGAGATAAAAAGGATGGTGGTAGTAGAGGTGTAGGTGCCTCATCCTCAGCTGGCACTAAGTCCTCAGGATGCTCAGGCTCCGGAATGTATACTGGTACATGATCCTCCAGCTCCATGGGATCAGGTACATACTCTGGAGAATGTGGTGCCTGCTCCAACAACTGTCGGGCAGCCTCCTCGTAAGGATCCTCAGATGGAATACTCCAAGATCGTGCCTCAGAGTGAACAGAGAAATGGCTTATATGAGTATATTATATAAGACTCTTATAGCAATATACATTTATAATCATAACATGTATATCAAATATGAGAGAATGGGAATAGCTGCAGCCTCGGCCCTCATCCGAACGTGGCAGCTCGATAGCCTATGAACGAAAGAACTAGAGGTGGTGCTGTCAATACAGGTGAGGGTGGTGATAGTGGGAAAGGAATCTGTGGTGGTGATGAAGACCATGGAGATAGTGGTGATGCTGGTGGGGAAGATATAGCAAGCAATCTGGCAACCTCAGAATCAGACCATGCTGGTACAGGTAATGGCTCTGGAATAGAAATCCTGGCTGTCATACGATATGCAGGGTGAGGTGGTGGTGTGGCCGCAGACTCATCGGTCTCAAACGGCTCAGTCTCCTCTGCAGACGGGGCAGTAGCTGGTAAAGCAACAACTACCGGGTAGGCAGGAGCTAGGTGCTCCTCCTCCGCCTCCTCGTCAATCTCAACATCCATCTCGTCATCCTCATCCTCCTCATCAGCCTCAATGTCCATATCATCGTCCTCATCCCCCTCGATGTCCATCTCATCATCCCCGTCATCTCCTCCATCGGCAGGATAGTCGATAGGGTCCTCCTCAGGGTCCTCATCGTCATCCTCCTCCGGGTCTGCCTCAGGATCAGACTCCGGAACATAATCAGGTGACTGTGCAATGGGTGAGGCATCCTCAGCATACGGCTGGTCCTCAGCAACGATCTCATCATCAGCATGCTCTGCACCTGGAACATAATCTGGCGAAGGTGGTGCATGCTCTGGCCTCTGGGCCAGGCACATAATCTGGAGAGGGTGGTGCCTGAAGAGCGGCCTCCAAGTATGGGTCCTCTGGCATGTAAGGTAGCTCAAGTAACTCGTGATCATCGGCTCTAGGTGATCCGATGTCTGATAGATCCTCAAATGGGCTGGAAACCTCCGTGTGTGTAACCCCTGATTCATCCGAATCTGACATGACTGAATCTGAAAATTCAAAATAGCTTATATTAGTATTTAATATAAGACTCTTATAGTAATATACATTTATATCATAACATGTATATCAATTATGAATGCATCTAGTCCAACCAACTAATGCAACAAGTAGTGTATGCATGAATGTATGCACATATGTATGTCCCGTGTAATCCCTTTGTTATAAAACAACTTTTGAAAACGGTTATAGTCCAGCAAAAACATTTGACCTGGTTCTCTATAACCTTGGCTCTTGATACCAATCTGTAACACCCCCACATTGGGTCGCAGCGGAATAAGGTCCCATGGCGTGTTTACTTCTCAGGATCCAATAACACAAGAGATATATAGAAACGACCAAAAAGTCGTTTGAAAAAACGATAACATTGGATTTCTAACAAGGTAATTGGTTACATAAGCCGAAAGCTTAACATTTCACTTGTTCAAAAGTACAAAGATTGCTAGCCCAAAGTTTATACAAAATGTATATGCGAGCAAAATCTTTATTGCTATGATATCCCCAATCAAAACCACCAATCTATCTCTTGTACCTCTTGCTTACTGTATCCCCTAAAACATTACTTTTAAAACGTCAACAATGAATGTTGGTGAATTTCAAAGGTTTGATAAATCATATATTGTAGGACCATAAGATTTCCATGTGTATGATAATGGCAACCGATGCAGACATCATATAAATGTAATTAATCGATGCTCTAAGCTCATTGACACTGAAGCTTGACCGTGTATAATACCAATCAATGGCCTATTCATTGCCCGTGTGAGTTCTAACCCGCAACATCCTATATTCGACATGGTATACTTTTCCGTTTGTCCAGTGATAGCTTAATCACCCGAACCGGGTTGTCAAACCAATAGTCTATTAATAACATTCGCTCACAAGCCCACAATTGACATTCAAGGGGGGAATGATAATGGGCTCAGATATGGTTATCACACTTAGGCAACACATAACATAACATGGAAACTTAACCATTGTGTCCTATTGAAGCATTGCATGTTTTTCACCCCAAAACTTTGTAAAACAAAATCATGTAAAAACGTGGGGCTATGAAACTCACCTCGAGTTTCATGATAATCCAAATATCGCAGATCAGCGTCACGTAAAAAGATCGAATGCAACCTTAATTATCATAGCTCATATAAGTTACTGAACTATTTAATTGGATAACAATGAATATAACCTATAGTTCTACATTCAAATACTATCGTTCGGTGCTATCATATTAAAGAGGTCATGACATGGACGTTTACGAGAGTTAAGGACACTTTTAAATCGTAAATCCAAAACTCGTCGATAGCCAACCGAAGAGGCCTCATTATGAAACTCCCTATAATATAAGTAATTAGATAACACATAGTTTACTATATAGCTAAATCACCAACAAATGGTTTTGGAAAAATGTGTTAAATAAGTTAAAACGTTTATAATTGCCGTTTTAGTAAAACTAGCATAACTTTTGCGTTTTAAGCCCGATTCTCGCGTTTCTTATGCCCATCTTTTCGTATTAAGACGGGTTATCGATAATTCACATTTTCATAAATTTTGTCCCCTGATGAACAGTAACTTTACTGTTCATAACAGACATGAGTTTTATAAAATTCGTATTTGTTGTCGTAAAACCCGAAAACGTCGTATTTTATTCGTTATAGCTCCGTTTTTAGTGATTCTTTCGAGGACGTTCCTTGTATTAGAAGTCTTAAAAAATATATTATTATTTAAGGTTTACAAAATAAACTTTCTGTCATGAATAGTAACTTTTATAAAAATAGTTTTATAAAAGTATTAATTGTCGTAAACTCGCGAAATTCATAACTCGTTCGTTATTAATTGAAAAATTACGATTCTTATCATTTTGGAATCCTAAAAATATGTGTTATTTGTTAAAAATATCCACACTTGCTGTTTATACAATTTTTATAAAATGTTTTTATAAAAATTCTTTTACGACTCCGTTTATTAACGTATAACTCGTTTTTAACGTACATTTCGTATTAATCGTTTAACAAGTTTCTTACCTTTTCGGAATCGTCGTGAAATGTATTATCTTATAAAAATATAAAATGGATATGTTAAATTTCGAATTTTGGACAGCAAGTTTGATTGAGTTTGTTAAGTCCTTATATATCCTTGTTTTCATACTTTTCCACTTTTGTAAACTACCACAAGTCTTATATTTCATAATTATCATATGTGTTACATATAATAAAAGTCCATGGTTCCATAATTGTCCTTATATGTCCAAATTTACCAAGTCCATATTATACTTTTAACCCTTAACTTCATAATTAACCTTTTTATCACAAATTTATACTTAGTCACTTTTACATATAAACCATAAGTGTACAAGTGTATTACTTTCCCATGACTTTATTTAGTGTGCTAATAGCATGATTAAAAGTCCCATATCAATTATAACATGTCTTTATGTATTTCTTGTATCTTGAAACGATATTATGAAACTTTAAACTCTATTATGCATAATCATTTTCATGTTTACCCAAGAGTGTAAATCACGTTGTGACTATAATTAAACATGATTTCAATAACATCATAGGATATATAAATGTGGTTACATTATAATGACAACAATTAAAAACTTCATCTTACATGTTATAATCCTAAATGGTGATATAACTAAATAGAAATAATCAATATGCAAAAAAAATGAAAATTATAAAGACACATAAAGATCAAAATAGACCTTATGATGTTGTGAGTGATGATGAATAATCAAGTGCTAACCCGTTTTGAGCAACAAATCAAAGTCTGTGCATAAATAAAACCCTTGTTTTCTTAATAAAAACCCTAGCTTTCTTTCTCTTGATTATTACTTGAATATGGTTAGCCAATGCTTGGGATCACCTTAGAATGTCTTACAATGGATGTGTATAGGTGTGTATGGGTTGTAGAAAAGTTGCTATGGATTTGGTTGGAGGGGGTGTTTGTGCCGTAGCTTATATGTGAGCTAGAGGGAGTATATTTGATTTTTGCTTAAGTTTTAACATGTAAGTGTTATCTCACATATGCAATGTATAAGTAGTAAACATGTATGACTAGTCAAGGGAACATAAAGGAAGTCTTAGGGATGGTCATGGTCCTAGTCTTTGGTCAAAGTATGATAGAAATGGTAAATGTCCCCTAATAGTTGAGAACATCCCATGAAAACATGGAAATGTGTTCTCAACTTGCATTTTCTTGGTTCTTTCTCTCTATATCCGGCCATAAGGGCTTATGTATGATAATATTGAGTAAATTTTGGGTATGGGTAAAACGAGGGTATTTGTTGAAGCGTAGAAAAGTTTTTGTGGTTCCGGGAGTGCCTAAACGCAATTTATCGCGAAACGTATACACTTTACGTATCCGATAAAAAAATAAAATGAACAAAGTTAATAATTATCCTCAAAATAATTATATAACCCTTGCTTGATGTAAACATTTAATTGTTTGATGCCCGTTTACATTGAACGCTAATTTTTGGCGTACGCGATTTAACCTAACGTTTACAATTTCAAGCAAACACGTACAATTCAAAAAGGTACATTGTGGATTTATTGATGTCGTCAATGACTTGAAAACACAGGGTGTTATAGCCTCTTCTAACAACTGAAGCGGAATACGTGGCTGCTGCAAGTTGGTTGTAGACAGTTCTCTGGATACAAAAACCAACTTCTGATTATGTTACATTTCATGAATACTGTTATTACATTGGACAATACAATACTAATTGCATCATAGAAAATCCCTGTTCAACATTCTAAAACAAAACATATAGATATAGATCATTTTATAAGATACTGCAATGCTAAAAAAGTTGATTCAAATGTCTAAAATTGATACTCAACATAAATGGTACAGATCTTCTTACAAAAGGTTTTTGATGCTGGGTAGATTGTCAGTACTTGGTCTCAAGTATTGAATGCTCAATTCCTAATGCCCAAATCTCTTGCTTGGTTTGGTGTAAAGTTTGTAAAAAGTTAGTAACGGTAAGTTTTGTCAATAATACTGCTAGTTTAGATTAGTACGGGCAGTTATATTAAGACAGTTTGTTAAAACCGTGTTCCCCTTAAGTAGTACGCTGGTTATTTCTATGTCTCATTGTTAATCCTGTTAGTAACACTTAATACTGCTAAACAAGAAAAATGGTTAGATTATGTTTTTCTTGGTTTTAAGCTAACTCTTCAAGATAACAATGAAGTTGTGAAATTGGTACTCATGATGCATTATTGTGAGGGAGGAATAATTGGTTGTTTCTTGAAGTGTTGTTGTAACACCACACAACAAAAGGTCATCAGTTCACCATGTCTTAATAAACCTCAAGGATTGACTAGTCAAGTAGCAAACAGCTCCTGGTAAAGACTTCTCAAATCTCGTTTAATAGTTTGGAGTTTACTCAAATACTATAGGGTAAATCAATGCACCATGTTTTTACAATGAAGCATTGGCTAGTCCAAAGCAAACGGCTATTGGTAAAGACCGCATCAAATCCGTTTATGGCTGATAGTTTGCCAAAAAACTATACTTTGGGTATAAATTAGTAAGCTAAAGGGGGAGAATAGAGAGAAATTGGTGAGCATAAAAACAAAAGAGAGATGTGTGAAAAACAGACAGAGTGCAAAGTGAGTTAAAAGAATTGAGAGATAAAATGTGAGCTTAAAAACAGAAAGAGAGATTGTGTGAAGCTATTTTTGAATGATACACAAGTTTGGAGTTTGTACTGCTTTTGGTGGAGAAGTTAATACTGCTAGGCTTATTTTAGTACTGCTAGACCAAATTTGGTACTGCTGGAATAACCGTTGAGATTTTCCGCCAAATACCTTAAATAAAGGGTTTGACCAATTAGACTTTCGTGATCCTCTGTATATTGCGCTGATTTATCACGATCACTTCAATTCTTTAAGTCGATCAAATAATATCTCTACATTTTTCTCTATATAATTTTAATTAACTTTCTCCAGCCTTCATACTATCATACACGATCATATCCCACTTGATTACTCACACTTTTCTTCATGGCAAACTTGGAATTTTATGACAAGCACAACATGGTAGCATTTTTAGAGAAATCTACAGGCAGTGAAGGGTTTCATCAAGTCATCGATTTCCTAATTCGAAGTCACATTTGCTATGCACTCACAAAGAAGCCAGATGTTTGTGTCTCATTTATCAAACAATTTTGGAGGTCTTCTGAAGTTACTACTGCTGATAATGGAGAAGTCAAGATTACTGTTATCATTGATGGTCACTCAATGACTATCACTGAAGCATCTTTATGAAGACATCTCAAGTTGGAGGATCATGATGGTAATACTTCTCTTCCACTCGGAGATTTTTTGAGTAATTGAGGCATTTATGGGATTCCACTGATCAAGATATTTAACCTTTCAAAAGGGTGCTTTTTCACCTCAATAGAGGTTTCTTATCCACACTATTCTTCATTGTCTTAGCCCAAAGAAGACTGCTTGGGAGCAGTTTAGTAGTAACATTGCAACTGCTGTTATCTGTTTAGCTACTAATAGGAGATATAATTTTTCTAGGATGATTTTGAGCATATGGTGTCTAATGTTTCTAGCCCCCATAAGTTTTTGATGTACCCTAGGTTCATTCAAATATGCCTTGATATGCAGAGCAACCAACTTCAACAACACACTAGAACATACCCTGTACCCTCTCTTAGCATAAAAGTTTTTAACAATATAAAGAGGCCTACAAAGGGATATACAGGCCAAGAAGTTGATTTATTTCCTACTATGCTAGCTGTTCCTGAACCTTTCCACTTTACCTTCAAGAATCACATCCTTACCTTACCACACACTGAACATCACACCTCACCGTCACTGAACCTGAACCTAAACCTGATCAAACCACTACTGTTGTATCACAACCATCCCCAACACAACCATCCCCAACACAACCATCACCAACACAACCATCCCCTGGCGCAGAGTACTATGTTCCAACACCTAATGAATTACCTCTCTATGCTGTTCACTCATATGGAAGTGATGAGTAGAATTGAACAAAAAAAAAAAAAAAAAATGAATTGACAGATATGTTACTAAAACTTTTTGACAGATTAGAGTTTTGGAGGATGACTTGAAGACAACAAAGCAAACCTACAGTTCTGCATTTACTAAGCTCATACTCAGGGTCAAGAAGCTAGAGGCTCAAATCAAGACTAGAAAAGCAAGGAGAAGAGCTAGGATTGTTCATTCAGATGATGAAGACATTGCAGATGATTCTTCTAAACAAGGGAGAAATTATCTGGATGCAGAGGTTCAAGAGAAAGCAAGTAATGAAACTGAACCTGTGATTCAAGATGTGACTCCTACAAAAGTAATTCAAGATCAAGAAAGCAGTGAGAAAGGACAGTCTGAAGTTAGTACTGCTGGAGCAAAACAAGGTACTGCCAGTGAAGTTCCAATAGTTAGTACTACTGAGGTAAATCTTAGTACTGCTAGAGGAATTGTTACTTATACAAGAAGGAGTGAAGAAAAAGGACAATGAAAAGACAAGGAAAGCAATCATGACAGAGCCTGAGCCCAAGAAAAAGTCTAAGAAAGAGATTGAACAAGAAAGGTTGAGTCTTGCTAAAGCCATTAGATTGCAAGAACAAATGGATGAAGCACAAAGGGCACAGATTGCAAGGGATGAAGAAATTGCTAGACAATGGGAAGAAGAGGAAAGGCAAAGAGGTATGTCTGAAGCCAAGTCATCTCAGAAGATAGATTGGAATGATCCTCAGGCATAAGTATCATGCTCAAAGAGAAAATCCACCAAAGATAGTTGCCCAAGCAAGGAAGAATATGGTTAAATACTTGAAGAATCAGGGAAACTACAAGATTAGTGACTTCAAGGGAATGTCTTATAATGAGATTAGGCCAATCTTTAAAAAGGTTTGGGACTTTAACCAACAAATTGAGCCTATGGATGAAGAGCATGGAAGTGAAAAGATGAAGTCTCCTGAAAAGATTGAAGAAGAAGATGTTGATACTCAAAAGGAAGTTTCTAAAGAATCTGGAGCAAAGAGAAAGAAATCTATTCCTAGAAAAAGCACAAGGAAGAGACAAAAGATGGAAGAAGATGCTGAGAAGGAGGATCTCAAAGGATATTTGGATATAATACCAAGAGAAGTTGTTCCTATAGAGGTTGAATCACTCTCTACAAAGTTTCCAATTGTGGATTAGAAGACTTGTGTTTTGACAGAGAACTTCATGTATTATCAAATCTTTAGAGAATGGCAGTTCCAAGAATTATAAGATTTTTGAGTGAGGATGCTGAAGACTTTGATAGACAAGATGTCGAGGAGTTGGTACAGATTAGTTCAAAGAGAGGTATGGCTCTCATGACAAAAGGGTTAGATCTGATGCTTAGGAGTGATTTACATACCTTATTGAGCTGATGAAGAAAAACTACGAAGAATCAGCAGATATATTGTGATTTAGTTGGAGTTTAATAATATCTTTGTTGTATACACATTTTACTGATGCAGAATGTATAGCCAGACATATGCTGATAGAGAAGAAGTCCCTCTAGTCAAGAGATGCTGTCAAAGAAGTTAAGTAAAGACTAGAGGTTTGATCAATGAGAGTTCC
This sequence comes from Tanacetum coccineum, assembly GCA_026074375.1. Lineage (NCBI taxonomy): Eukaryota > Viridiplantae > Streptophyta > Magnoliopsida > Asterales > Asteraceae > Tanacetum > Tanacetum coccineum. Next base: position 15,074 of record BQNB010090327.1, on the reverse strand, counting down.
AAGCTTTGACTTCTAAGTTCTAAGATCTCAAGGCAGAGATTAAAGAAATGTTTTGAAAGAATCATCAGCAAAGTAAGAAGACTAAAACATTTAATTCAGAAGAAACTTGATGATTTAGAGACAATCACAAGTTAGGGGAGGAATTGTTGTGAATAAATCCTTCACAAGACTTAATACTACCAATGTATAACTAACTACATACTAATGGAGTTAGTACAGCCTGTACAAAACTTAGTACTTGTCAAGTTAGTTATACTGCTATAAGAATAGTTAATACTGCTGATGTCCCAAAGCTGCTGACTTGAGATAAAGTTTGCATGGAGATAATTATGGAGGTAAATCGTTTTAATATTTGAATTGTAACTGATCCTAATAGATAGGTGTTAGACTTGTAAAGGACCCCTTTGTGTTCTATAAAAGGAGAATTCTAAGTTTAGGATAGATATACACTAAAAGAGTTAGAGAAAGATAGTTTATAGGCTCAGGTATAACCCGATACTTCAAGAGTACTCGTATTATAATTCTAATAAATATTGAAGCAGTCGATATTTGTATCATTGTTTCTTTTACATTATTACTGTTCCATTGATAAATACCTCTAGATTATCAAAGTGAAGCTTCCCATACACTTTGTATAATACAAAGTCTCAATCTTTGTTATTTTGGATTCTTCCAAGGTACAAACACTTTACTCGTAAAGAATGTATCAATGTATGGGATTCAACAACCGAGGTTACTTTATATACTAATCGTGTCCAAATTACTTTGTTTTAAGTATCGGCCACTGGTGGTTTAGTATGCGTTGACTATTTAACGCATCCTGGGAAATGAATACAAGTTTTATACTGGCCGCTTGTGATTGTTAATACGGCTTTGAAGATGAGTTTGTACTGTGGGTTTGAACTCAGATCAATTACTGCTGCGAATGGGTTTGGGAATTTTTATGGATCGTGTTTGAATGAGAAGTATATTACTACTGCTGGTTTGTACTTAATGCTGCTCACTGTCAATATTAGTACTGCTCGTCAAAGGTAAATGTTTATACTGCTCGTTTACCATTTATATGGTCGACATAAGATTGTGAATTAGTGACACTTTAGTGACAGATTAGTGACACTAAAAAGTGTCACTAAAAGCTAGGGAGGAAGGAGTCATCAGATCTGTGACAGTTTAGTAACAGATTTGTGACAAAAAAAAGTGTTGCTAATAGCTTGGGAAGAAGGAGAATGCAGTGTAGTAACAAATTAGCGACAACTTTGTAATGGATTAGTGACAGAATAAGTGTCACTAAGTTAGTACTGCTAGCATTTTATTAGTACTGCCTACATTATTTTTAGTACTGCTAGTATTAAAAAGCAATGAGTTTTTACTACTGCTCGAGTTTAATAAATTACTACTGCTAGCATTACTCGATATCGGAAAACATACACATTGGGATCTAGGACAAAACAAAGTCAACAAGTTTGGTTTTTGGTGTTTCTGTTTGGCGTTTGATTTTTAGTTTTGGTTTATTTATTCTAAAAGGTATATAAAGGCTCGTAATTATTGGTTTAATTGGTTACGAAGATGATTATTTATCACCTATTTGAAGTTGAAGTGGAATTATTTGGATTTGTGTTTTATCATACCTTTTAGCAGGAGGTAACTTGTTCGTGCTTAGAAACGATGTGACGAAGACTTGACAAATCTAGCAAAGGTGTGTGATCTAACTTATGGTGCTCAATGCGCACATTTGCTATACCTTTGGGTCTAGTGTCTCATAAATTATGATGGATAAATTTGTCAAGAGGTTATGATCTACTTATATTTCACAGATTTATTTATAAGTTTGGAGTCACGTGGAAAGTACAAGACATAAGACACAAGTTTAGGTTATTTTACTTTTACATCCAGTTAGTTATACATAATTTTCTTCATTAGTGATCATTAGATAGAGCCTAAAAGAATTAAAGAACAAGAAATGTTAAAATGGGTTTCAGGAGCTTTATTGTTAAAATGTTTAACCATTTACATGTGCTACATAAGGTGAAGGTTTTTACTACTACTATCATTTAGTAACTACTGCTATGTGAGGTTTTCTACTACTCAAGTTCATTTTCTTATTGTGCTTAATGGTGTATTTTGAGAAGTTAGAAGGCTTGGATTAAAGTATGATATTGGTTTTTTTGTAGTGGTCAAGATCAAAGTTGCTTATATTATATGTCCCCTATTGGATTATGACAAAAAGGGGAAGAAGAATGTTTAACAGTACAATTAGCAACGTGTAGATCTTTGTGAGGCATGGTTAACAAGGAAATACATAAGGGGAGTTTTGTTTCATTCAGGGAGATGATTACATCTCAACTTCAGGGGAAGCTTTGGCTTTATGATGAAGTTCGTACACGAGTTTGTTTGTTTTGTCATCATTAAATAGGGGAAGATTGTTAGGATTCTAGATTTGACGAGACAACATAAATAAAAAAATGAAACATAAGGACTAAATCTAGCAGATTGGAATTCTACAAGCTGGTGGAGAATTATGGAAGATTTGGTCAAAGATATCAAAAGATGAAGATCTCCTTAAGAAGATAAAGATAACATAAGATATTTCTTAATGTTTAAAAGATTTACTTGTTTATATCTTTATGTTAACTTCCTTTGTAAGCCACGATCTCTCTATATAAAGAGATCATCGACACATAGTTTTATGTATCCAAAAAAGTATGTGTATCCAGAAAAATGTGTGTGTACACTTGATGAATGTAGACGTCTATAATGGTGATGTAGCTTCAAGGTAATCAAGGTTTTCCTTGATCCATGTTACTGTTAGAGATAGGTAACTATATTATTCTGATCAAATAATATTGAGGCTTGGTGGAAACGTTTAATGATAAAACCTTGTTTGATAATATACTGTTCTTTATTATTCCGTGTTTGAGAGAGTGTAAAAGTGCAGTAAAACTCAATCCGACGTATCATTTAGGCTTTTATATCCAGACTCGATACGCCGTATTGGTGTTTGTCCAATATGCTGTATTGGGCGAATTTGTTGACTTAGTCAACACTAGTTAAAAACAGTGGATACGTCGTATCGGGTTTACTCTAATATGCCGTATCCGTTCTTGGAGACCAATTTTCTCTAGATTTAACAACGTAAAGAAAACGTACATTGGCCTCCACAACATTCTTGCACAATCACCATCCTTGTAATACCGTTTAGGGTCAAACGGAACGCCAAACGGCACATACTAATTCTTAATAAGATTGAACAGCATCCCGTTGACAAAATAATTCCAAGCCACGATATTCACATTTAATTCCGTGATAAAAAATTTTATAATGAAAACTTTATTGATTTTATCGTGACTTTCCTTAAGAAGTTAATTTGACGCTCGTGTATTTTCATTACCCCCCGAAGATTGTATCATATCGATTTTATTATCATCATTGCCTTTATACGATTTTAGATCATCGAGATAAATTATGTTGAAGGGGAATAGATCATTATAGTACAAAACGTTTTGTTCCTCTTGATTATATTTGGACAACGATGTTTCATCTTTAAAATCAAATTTATCGATATGTTGAGGGCATAAAGTGGGTTCACTTGAGAAATCTGATTTAGATGTAAGAGCATCATTGTAAACAATGGTTGGAAATTCATTTTTAAAATCTTTAAAGAAGTCTAAATCATCAATACAACTGACCGTAGGCTCGGGTGATGGAAACAAAGGCTTATTGACTTTTTCATTATAATTTTCCGAATCCGTCTTCAAATCATTGGTAGAAATTATTTTATAAGAAAATGAGTTTTTGTCAAAAACTACCGTGTAATCTTCATCGTCGGATTCGTCAAATGATATTCTAAAGTCAATTTCATCATTAAGAGAACTTACCGTGGGTTCACAGGAAGGTGTTTCATTTGATGTCAAATTATCATTGAAGACAATGGCTGGGAATTCAGTTTCAACGGATCTGAGGTCGAGAACGTCTTCATGATACCAGATCTTACCATACTTAGCAATTTCCTAGTTAAACACTTTCCCATGTTTTCGAGCTTTTTCTTCCTCGAGCCTGATGTATTCTTCCATAGTAATGTTCGGGTCGTCCATCCTGTAATGAACTTACTAGGGCAGAAAACCGTCAAATAACTTATACGTCGTATTCAGTAAACTGAATACGCCGTATTACATAAACACAATTAGCTAACACACAGGAATATAAACTATTCTAAACTACACTAATCCTAAGGGTTAGATCTAATTTAATGCTAAAAACCAAAATATCAAATAAAAATTAAGATTATTTTCACTCCCCGGCAAAGGCGCCAAAAACTTGGTGTGTCGTTGTGTGGTGTTAAATTATGATTCAAGTTTTAAATTTATATTTTGCCGACTTAACAAAAAACAACACTTTAACGGGCAGTGTACCCGGTCGGTGGGAGTTTCGTGGTAAGTAGGGTGTCGATCACTAAAAGCGAGAAACACTTTCAATTTATTAATACTTTAGTTTTTCTAATCTAAGTTAGTCTAATCTATGCTAAACCTATGCTAAACCTATGTTAATCTTAAATCTAATAGATAAGAGGGGTTTTCAGCCAGAGAGACTGGCACGGGTTTGGTGGTGACTAAAACCAATTCAAGACACTAAAACACACGCAAGCAAATTAACAGAAGATAAAAGAGCGGTCTAGCCAAATATAAGAAAACTATATTAACCATTATTAATCCAATCAGAACGTTGGTTTGTTTATTAGTGCAATGATTACTTATCTCGAGGCGGCATATCATTCTTAAGACTTAGGCGTTACTTCTTTCTAAGACCTAGACACGTAGAATTCTGTCACAATTAAATGCATCCGCATAAAGCATCCTTATTTGCTGATTATAATCTATCTTAGGGATTAAAGCAATGGTGATCTTGTTAAACCCTAGCTCATAGAGACTTTACCCACTTACTGCTTAATGGCAATTCATACACTAGTAGTCCACTAACCAAGTCTTTACCAATTAATCGAGAACGTACTCGTTGATACCAAGGTCACCTTATGGTCCAACTAAGCTCACAATCTCATTGGTAAAGATAGGTTAATATTTGTGATCCTATGATTCTAGATATATAAGTTGCAATATGGAGAGCTATCACGGACACTTAGCCTACGCCCAAACAACACCGAAGTTGCAGCGCATTAAATATGTAGGGGCTGACCCAGTTGTGTAACATACCCCAAATACTGGGTAGCTAGCTGAATGTTGAATATCGGGGCGTTACTCATAGATCAATTAGCACAAGATTGAGAACGATCACTAATTGTGTCGTTTTAAAAATGATACATAGGATTATCAAAATTACTTGCTGATTACATAAGTCATGGTTCAAATTGTTCGCAATAAATTAAATATATTGGTTTATAAAAAATTTCCCAAAATTGTTAATAAGCCCAAACTTTAGCATCGATTCCTTCGAAAGAGTGACCCCCAATGTTACCTTGGGCACACTCCGTGCCTTCATTGACCTGAGAAAACATGCTTAAAAACGTTAACATAAAAGGTTGGTGTATTCATTGGTTCTTGATGCAAAATGTAAGACCGTAAGATTTCCATGTGTATAGATTGAAACAGATGCAAACTTTCATAAAAAGTGATTACGTTTTCCTAAGATCATCGACACTGAAGCTCGACTATATGAATGCAATAAATTGCCACTAATGCTATGTAATGATGTTTCTAACCCGATTCTATCCAAATCCGACATGTTATAACGTTCGTTCCCGGTGATAGCTTGTCACCTGAACGGTGATGTCAGTCCCAAATAGATCTACTCATAACATTCGCACTTACAATCTAGTAATTGACAGTTCATGATAAAAGGGCTTAGTGAGTTATCGCTACTTAGGCAAACACGAAATCATAGTATAAAATATACACTTGCGTCCAATTTGTAAAACAAGCATGTTCTCACCCCAAAGATGTAAATCATTTAAATAATTGTAAAACATGGGGCTATGAACTCACCTTAGTAAGTAGTCCTCTGTGAATGATAATATATATCCAAGTACGAAGCACACCGTCAAATACCTAAGTAAATACGGCCAGTCTTAGTCTACAAATTTAGGCTAAAGACTCAATGTATAAACTAAAATAAATAGCTAGTTTATATATATACTGTTATCACTTGTGTGGTGGTGCACATGTTTAATGTAGTTATATCCGTTTGATGGCTCTTGGAAAAGTATACGATTTCACATGATCTAGTATACGTGTAAACGTTTATTAATAAATATTCATATTTATTAAGTCGTGGTTTAACTTGTTATAATATATGATAAATATATAACTCGTCCGATTCGTTAAGTATTTACAAAAAAAATAAATCACTTTCGTTTATAAAATACCCTTAGGTTTTCTATAATTACAAAATAGTCCCTTCAGTTTATGAAAATGTAACATTTACACTTTAGACCCTTACGTGTTCACTTGTACATGTTTAGTCCTCCAACTTTACAAAGTTTACACTTTAAGTCCTTATATGTTCCAACAGCCCCTTAAGTTTCAGGAGTGTCATAAACAGTCCCTCAATTTACTAGAATAGTGAATTGGCAGTTTTAAACCCTCAATTTTCTAAATTGTCTAATTTAGGCCCTTATAACTTGTAATAAATCGCTTTTAACTCAAAATTAATGCTTCATCAAGCGTCATTAGATTCATTAAAGCTCAATAAGCCATATAAGCTGTTCCGGCTTATAAATAAGTTCGGGATAGCTTATTTTGGCTTAGTGGACCTTATTGAGGACCGTTAGGTACAATATGTGTTTTAGAGGTCCCGATCCCCTTCCCCGATTAAGTTTTAAAAAGCACTAAAGCATATTTTAAGCTTATTTAAGCTACACAAATCTGTTTGGCTTATTAATAAGCTCGAATGAGCTTATTTTGAGCTTATTGGGCTCGTTGGCCCAACAACCTTAACCGAAAGTTTGCAAAAGGGGTTCCTTAGGTTATATAACTTATTTTCTAGACTCATTAGGCTTATTTAGGTCTGATTAAGCTATTTTCATTTCATGGCTTATTAAATAAGCACTTAAGTTCGTTAATGGGCTTGTTGGGCCTGATGTGAGCCCGTTAAGTGTTTTAAGGGTTTGGGCTTAGTTCTCTAAGGTCCATTGGCTCGTCTAGGCTTATTACAATCCTTTAAATCTGCTTAAGCTCACAAATAAGCCGCCCAAACTTATTGGTGGGCTTACGAAATTTGGGCTGTGAAGTCCCAATAAGGGTTCGTTTGGTTTAAAAAGGTGTAAAGGGTCGACATTGGTTGAAATAAGTTTGTAAGATTCTAAATAAGCTCATTGACCTTATAAATAAGCCATGGGTTCACTAGGTGGGCTTATTGGGCCTGCTTTGGTCTTGATCGTGGCTATTGGACTCGAAAGGCCCAATAGAAGTCTAACTCATGCATGCTTGTTATATTACAAGTCTTACAAGGTTCCTGGTTTATACAATAAGGTCGAATGAGCTTATAAATAAGCCATGGGCCTACGTTGTTGGGCCTGTTAGGCCGGTGGGGCGCACAGTTGGTTTACATGCGACTTTAAATGGCCCATTACTCTCCTAGCAACCCATGTAAGGTTCAAAAGTGCTCTAGTATCTATAGGTCGTTTGTTCATCCCATGTATACGTCGTGTTTTACATGCATGTGTTTAGATGTGTCGTATACATTTCACCAAGCCATCATATCTTGTTTACAACAAAAGTTTACGTATGGTTTTTGTACAATTTCGTGTGTACGATATCTTGTATACGTCGAGGCCTACATTTTTATATAAATGAAGGGTTTTAAAGCTTCATTTGATATTAAGTCACGTTATATGCTTCTTTATATTTTTGGCACCACACAAGTCGTGTATACGCAATAGCATTGCGTTTAACACGTATGTTTTCCATTTATCATGCGTAAACTAATGCTAGCATAATATTTCTATTTTGATAAGACATATTGGCTAGTCTTTAAAGAAAACAAATATCATACGAGTGGTAAAGGTCTAAATGTGACTTACAAAGGTCCTAGTATGTTGGTTAGTAGATTTGAAGATGACACAAGGTGTTTACACCCAAATGTGTAATATTTCTAAGCTTTAAAGCTTGGTTTACGCAATCCTTAGCTCGTATATTTCCTTGGCCTCATTATGTAACCCTTTGTTGAATCTTCTTGGTTCGAAAGAGGTAAATAGCTATGTTTGTTTGCGGTTTAAGACTCGACGTATAGAGAGTGGGTGTGTTTAAGTGTTTGTGTTTGTAAGAGTGTCTAATGGTGAGACTAGGTGAGTATTTATTGGCAAATGAGCTAGTTACTCACTTCCTAGTTCCAAACAAACCAAACCGTGGCCTCTTCAAGGTGGTTTTGTAGTTTTTGGTTAGTTACACATTGTATTAGCTAAACCACTAAGTACCATTCTTAATTAGAGGATATTTGTACAAGATTTAGCTAGATACTAGAAATATTATGATTTGGGTTTGTATGGATGCTTTAGCCACAGGTATATGAGCCAAAAGAGGATCCAAGAAGGTCTTTGTCTATTGTGTAATAGATTGTGAGGGACAATTAGTACAAGGCTTAATTAACCTTAGTTGTACAAGTACTTTGGAAGGTATTAGGAGGATTTTTGATGATTTTGTGTGTGTGTGTTTAACCGCGGTATAGACAAGCATAAGATACTAAATGGGTTATTATCCATTGTGTAAATATTAGCTAAGGGACCATTAGTACTAGTATTAATTAGAGGGAGCTTGTACATGTACTTAAGGATCCAAAATGAAGATTCCTAGTGGGTTAAGTGTCCAACATTCGGCCATAGTGGAGGTTGTGTCCGAATGTATTTTACTCTGAAAAGTAAACCCTTTTACATGACCAATAAAAATAAAATACTCAATGTTAATAATTATCTTTTTAATAATTATATATTACTTGGTTGATGTAAACCTTAATTTATTTGATGACCGTTTACATTGAATGATTATTTCTAGTCTACGCGATTTAGCTTAAAACTTAATTTAAAAGTAAACACGTATCAGACCAAAATAAATAGTGACGAATAATATGAGTCGTAAAATGACCTGAAATTGAGAAATGTTACAGTCTTCACCCATTAGAAGAGCTTTTTCCTCAAAGCTTAAGACCTTGTAGTGGATGACGAAACCCGGTTTGCAAAAAGTTGTGGATATTTCTGTTTGAACGAATCTTCACGTTCCCAGGTGAACTCAAGACCTCTCCTCGAGTTCTAGCGAATTTTAACCAATGGTATTCGGCTTCGTTTCAATCGTTTGATCTCTCGTTCTATGATTTAAACGGGTTCTTCCACAAACTGGTGCTTATCGTCAACGTGAATTCCCTCTAACGGCATGAAAATGGTTCGTCAGCGTAACATTTCTTCAGGTTAGACACATGGAAAGTATGATGAACTCTGCTTAACTCTTGAGGAAGTTCCACCCTGTAGGCAACTTTCCCAACTTTGGGCTAACACACTTGAAAGGTCCGACATATTCAGGTTCAGCTTGCCCTCGCTTACCGAACGTACAAAACCCATTCTACATTCTCCAAGGTGGATGACCTTAAGCATAACTCTGTCCCCAACCTCAAACTCCATCTTCTTGCGTTTTCGATCGGCCTAGCTCTTTTGTCGATCCTGAGCAGCTTGCATCCTCTGCTTGATCAGGATGATCTTTTCCATTATTTCTTGGATCAATTCCAGACCGGTCAGTTGGGCTTCCCCAACCTCGGCCCAGCACACCGGTGATCGACCTTTTCGATCATACAGTGCCTCATAAGGTGCGGCCTTTATGCTAGCGTGATAACTGTTGTTGTATGAAAACTCGGCCAATGGCAAATGTTTAACCCAGCCTTTGCCAAAATCGATCACGTAAGCACGTAGCATGTCCTCGAGAGTTTGAATAGTCCTCTCACTTTGGTCGTCAATTTCTGGATGATACGCAGTGCTCATACTAATATCTATACCCAAAGCTTTCTGAAATGATCTCCAAAAATTTGAAGTGAAATCTTTCCATCCTCGTCACAAATAATTAAGGCAGGTATCCCGTATCTTGCCACTATCCTGTTCAAGTACAACCTCGCCAATTTGTCTAATGGATCATTTTCCCTTATTGGCAAGAAATGAACAGATTTGGTAAGTCGATCCACGATCACCCAGATGGTGTCAAAACCGTGTGACGATTTAGGAAGTTTGGTGATAAAATCCATTGTGATATTATCTCACTTCCATTCGGGTATTATTGGTTGTACTAACAGTCCTGATGGCCTTTGGTGTTCGGCCTTGACTCCCTCGCCACACGTCAGAATTTTGCAATAACATACTGTGGCGATGTCAGCCTTCATGTTTGGCCACCAATATAATTTATTCACATATTGGTACATCTTTTCGGAACCGGGATGGATAGAATATTTCAACTTGTAAGACTCATGCATAATAACAGATCTTAAGTCTCCATAGCAAGGTAGCCAACTTCTGTCATGTAAACATAAGGTCCTATCGGCACGTGGTTCCAACCTTTCCTTGGGTACATCCCTTCTGATCATACCGCCTACGTCTTCATTTACAAGATTTTCTATTTTCACGGCTTCGATCTGAGCTTCTAAAATTTGTTTGGGAAGATTCAAGCCAATAGTCATAACCAAGGCTCGAAACCCGCAAGGGGCTCAATCCTTCCTTATGGGATCAAATGATCGGCCACTATGTTTGCTTCCCCAGGATAACAAATTAATACACCCCAAAAATGGTGTCGCAGCGGAATATGTCAAGGGGCGTTACTTCATAATACAATAGGCACAAAAGATACAAGAGAACGACCTCTAAATGTGTCCGTTTGTTAAAAACAATCTCGTTGATTTTCTGAAATTAAATAAAGAAGTTGTCCTATAATTGCATACACCATGAAAAAAACTTGATGTAAAGACTCCAATGCACAGCAAATAATCCAAGGCATCTACTTCACCTGAGAAAAACATCTTAAAAAGTGTAAACATTAAAGGTGTGGTGAGTTCATAGAGTTTTGTAGTTATAAATGTAATGTTGGGAATCCAAGATTATAATGTGTGTTTGATTATTTTCAAACCTTATAATAATCCGCTAAAATGTGTAAGAGTTCATGTAGAACCAAGAGTTTCAGTGTTTATTGCTTCGCCGCAATATAATGAAATAGTTGCAGAATTTAGTAATGGGTTAACAAGTAGTTATGACAGTGAAATCGTTGATTTTCCAAATTGTATGGGTTTACTATCAACAAAATTACAGTACCACATAAATTTATATCTACTGTTACGCTAAGCTCATGACACTGAAGCTCGACTTGTATGCAATTTAATGCACTAAATGTGCCCGTGTAGATGTTCAAACCCGTAAACATCCAAATTGTTCCGACATGTATGCATTCGTTGTTTCAGTACCTATCGAAAAACGCATGAGCGCTACTCAACCCGACCGGGATGTATATCCCCACAAAATGATCTATTTTATACACTCGCGCTCCCTCAACCGGTCCTCCGGTCAAGAAATTGACAGTTCATGATAATTGGGCAATGGTGGGTTATGTTACTTAGGCACATGTAAACAGGAGATGATAACCGAAAACACTTGTGTCCAATAAAAAATTAATGATGTAATAGATTTGAGTACTTAAATCCATCAAGTAGAAAAGAGTGTGATATAAAACAAGTTGTTGAGTTACGAAATGAGTATGTAAACCAATTTCGTAAAATGTTTGCAAATGAGTTGTGACATGCATGAAACCAAGTTTGTAATGAATTGCAAAATAAGTATGTAAACCAGGTATGTAGAATAGTTTGTAAAAGTTATTGTAATCGAATTTGTAAACAAGTTGTATTGAGCATGTATTATCCCCGAGATTTGTAAAGTAAATGTAAAACAAGAGGAAAGAGGGGCTATAAAACTCCACATCGATGTGAAGAACGTATTGGCGGGAATGTAAACATTGAGTACAAGACGAAACAAAAACTGAAACGGCTCGACCAAGGAACTTGTAACTAGTCTTTATCGGCTAGGTCTCACTAGCCTTGGGTTAATTGCGTCATGGGTTTTCGATAAATGAATTATGTCAATTCGGTACACGTTGTTAAAAGATTAGTTTTATGTGGTATATAGGTTGGTGGTTGATTAATTAAATAAATTGAAAATTTTACGCATTGTGTGTAATTTATATTCTTTTATATTGTACTATGAAAAATATCCTTATTTAATTCATACCGTGAATTAGATAAACGTGACTATCATCCAATTAATATTAATGGATTTGTATGATATGCTTTGCAAGTAGGTTTGATGAAGTGGTGTAAATATATTAAACCAATTAGTTTGAAACAAATTTCATTAATAAAAAGACTTGGAATAAAAGCAGACACCTGTCTTAAAGTTATTAATTATACAACCGATGTTTGTAACAGTTTATAATCATTATAAAATATAAATAATATTTTGTAAAATATATTTCGTTTCTTCGATGGGTTGCGTCAAGGACAGTTCGTCTTATTGTAAAAGTATAGTTTTCGTTCATTGGTCGGGTTATTTTATAATACAAGTTAATGTATCTTTAAAAATATAATCTTGGAGTCCCCTTTTATCGGTTTCTAATAAAATTGCAATTCTAGTAAAACATTATCTATATATAAAATAATTCTATATAAATTGTTTCGCCATGACCTTATCCGTTTAGTCAAACGATCCAAGTCGAACGACTTTGTTGCAAATCCACTTTCCCAATTTAATTTAATAGAAATCATTTTAACATTTAAGGTGTTTATTAATTATCGTTTAATAAACATTATTTCCATTTTTTACTTAGTTTCAAATCTTAGTTATTTTATATTCGTCCGCAAGTTAACATAATGGTATTCGAAAAATATTATTTTCATTTTATTTAACCAATCAACCATTATTATATATCCGGTTTTATATTTATCCCAAAACTTAACATATTTATTTTAACCGTTTTTATATTAAACCAAACGCACCATTTACGGATAAACTGCTCACCCAAACGCACCCTAATCTTGCTATCCCAAACAACATGTTAAACTGGCGAGCAACACTAACTGCACCCTAATTGGGTATTTACAGCAGCCAAGCACGTGTCATGGCTGCTGTGTTAAGCCCAAACGCCCCTATCGGCGAACAACCAAACCAACCGCACCCGCGGCTGTGACAGTATCCAATGCACCCTTGGTGCGGATATGAATGCCAAACGCACCCCGTTGGTGCGGACAGAAAACCAAACGCAGCCTCTTGCTGCTAAACCCGCAACCAAAACCCGACATACCCAACCCACACCCTACGGCTGTGAACCCACAACCCGAACAAAGCTCCCTACGGCTGGTCCCACAGCCATCACCCAAGCAACGCACCACTTTCTCGGTGTTGTAATCTTCAAGCGCACTAATCTATGAGACAACAACAAAACCCTATGGCCTTATGTTATATACATAAACCCAACGCACCCTTGGCGCGTGTATGACAAAACCAAACGCACCCGTGGTGCAAGTGGCAGAACCAAACGCTCCCTCATGGTGTCGAGACTAAACAAGCGCAGCCTATAGCTGCTGACCCGGACCCACACGCACCCTTTGTGGCGGCTGACCGGCGAAACAAACACCCTTGGTGTTGTACAAAAAAAGCCAAAACGCAAACCTTGGCTGAAATCTTTAAACCAACCGGCACCCTTTTTTGAAAAACACACGGCAACCCGGCTGTGAACCACAACAACCCGAACGCACCCAGGTTTTACTATAACCCAACCGCACCCTTTTGCGGTGGTGAGACACAAACCAGCCGCACCCTCGTGGAGTCTCGATGAAAATGATGGTGGTGATAAGGGTGAGGTTGTTGCGATGATGATGGGACGAGGGGTGCGGCGGCTGTGGTAGAGGTTGATGATGATGAAAGTGGTGGTGTTATGGCAGCGGCGGTCGAGTGGTGGTGGTGACGGCGCGTGACCGAGAGTGGTAGTGGGGATCGAGTAGATCCGTTGAGGGGAAACCTTTTTGGTCTCGGCCGGAAAACTCACCGGAAAACTTTTCCGGTGACCGGAGGTGGTGGCGGCGGTGGTGGTTCCGGTGGCCGGATAATTGAGGGAGAGAGAGAGTGATATGTTATAAGTTTGTGTGTGTGTGTAAGAGATGGAAATGAAAGAAATGTATAAGATTATATATATATATATAAAACTAAAGTGACAAGTTGAAATAGTCCAGTAGTTTAGGGTGTAATTTGTAACTTTTTAATGAAGTTTTGATAAAAAGTGGTTCGTGTCTCGTTTGGACGACTTAACGAACGATTCAAATCTCGAAACTCGCGCCATTGTTTTTCAAATTATTTTTTCAATAAAAATGAGTATTCACTCGACTAATTTTCGTAAATGTTTTATAGAATTTATTTAAAACGTTTATTATTCATTTATATATTTTTCCGATAAACTTTATCCGTAAAACGAATTTTAACTTTAATAATTGCGTTTTTATCATACGTTTTCGATTAACAAGATAATTAATTTATTAAGTATTTTTATTTAATAACTTATGATAATTAAATATAAATTTAATTATTTTGGGTCGGTACGCGTTGTGTTCAAAATTTTAGCGAGGGCATTTCAGTCACCTTCTGACTGTTTCCAGGTCTCGGTCAAAACTGAAAAGTTGCCAGGAATGTCGTTTTACATTAAATTGCTTTAGAGTCCGAGTTGTGAAAACGTGCTTTAGGTGGTCGTTCTTATAAGTCAAGTCAGACACTAAAAGTCAACGATTGAAATAGTCATTCAAAAATTCGAAAATTCTCGGATGTTACAGTACCTACCCCTTAAAGAAATCTCGTCCCGAGATTTAAATTTGTGTTATCCGATTGTGTGACCTAGGAAATACTTAAGGTTTAATAAACCAGTTGTAAACGAAACGCTGATAACTTTAATCAGCAAAATTCGATGTTTCGACACTTCCCAATATACGAAAATTTTTGACTAGGTTTGACCTGGATATTTAATCCATCCAAATGGGTATTTTAAAGATATATCATTACAGATCTTATGACT
>BQNB010090326.1:1125-27174 GCA_026074375.1 Tanacetum coccineum | reverse complement strand
ATGATGCAAACATGAATAACTTACAAATGAAGTTGGATAATTTTCAAAGAAATCAAAATGATTTTCAAAGAGTTTACAATGATTCCCAAAAGAAGCAAGATGATTTTTAGAAAATGATGCTCAGTTTCATGCAAAGCTATCACACCAAACAACCTTCAAGTTCAAGTTCTTTACCAAGCAATACCATTCCAAATCCAAGGAATGAAGCCAAAGGTCAAAGTGAACTTGTATAAATAAATTAGACGTGTGTTAAGCCCTTACATTGCACATTAACATGTTTTAGACCTCGTACACACCACACAAGGCTTTATTTATCGTTCAAAAGGGTTGCATGAACCATGCATGGGTCAAACCATGTATGTTCGCGTTCCCTCATGTTGATTAACAAGTTTACGTGACTATTATGACTAAGTATAATTCATAACGAGTAGTAAAGGATTATGAACGAGTTAGTTCGACTTACAAAGGGTCCTAGTGTTCTTGATTCGAGTGTTGCGAAGTAAACTCAACACGTATACACACAACGTGTATGACTATAAGCTCCAAAACTTATAACCGTAGACCCTTAGTTTGTATACCCCTTAAACCTTTATACCCGATCTTTCAAAAGATTCCTTGAGTCTTTGGATCAAACGTGGGTTGAATGTGGCTCGGTTAGATTTACACCGAATGTGATGGAGGAATAATCAAGAGAAGCTTAACTTAGAGAGAGTATTAAGAGTTTGGAAAATGTGTTATGTGAGCTAATGAGACTTATTTATAAGGGAAGAAGCTAGTTAGTCTCCTTAGTTCACAAATCAACCAAATCGTGCCCTAGGAAGTGGTTTTTGAGAGTTCTAGTTTGCTACCCCTTGTATTTGGTTAAACCACTAAGTACATGACTTAATTAGTTAGTTGATGTACAAGATATGCTTAAGATATGAAATGATATGGTTTGTGTGCCCTTCTCTTGGTTAACCGCGACACAAAAGGGATCCAAAGGGGGAATTGGTTATTAACCAATGGATAAATAGTCATTAGGAGACCATTAGGACTTGCATTAATTGAGACATGGATGTACTAGTACTTGTTAAGATCATTAGAAGATTTTTAGTATCTAGTAAATCACTTAGGATGATTTGTGTGGGTTTACTTGCCCAAATTTTGGCAATCAAGTGATATTAACACAAGATTTGATTTAATTTTGTGTTTAGGCATTTAATATGGGTATTGGTTTGGGTCTAGGTAAGTCTAGGCATTTCCGTGGTGTGTCTAAATGCATTTTATTGTGAAACGTAAGTCATTTACGTGACCAATAAAAATAAAATGAGCAAATTCAATAATTATCTTCCTAATAATTACTTGACACTTGCTTGACGTAAACCTTGATTGTATTGGTGACCGTTTACGTTAAAAGATTATTTCTAGTCTACGCGATTTAGCTTAAAGGTCAAAATTAAAAGTAAACGCGTATCGGACTAAAATAAATAGTGATCCTTAATAGAGTCGCACAATGACATGAAAATGAGAAATGTTACAGTCTCCACCCGTTAGAAGAGCTTTGTCCTCAAAGCTTAAGACCTTGTAGTGGATGACGAAGCCCGGTTTGTGAAAAGCTATGGGTATTTCTGTTTGAACGAATCTTCACGTTCCCAGGTGAACTCAGGACCTCTCCTAGAGTTCCAGCGAACCTTAACCAATGGTATGCGGCTTCGCTTCAATCGTTTGATCTCCCGTTCCATGATTTCAACGGGCTCTTCCACAAACTGGAGCTTATCGTCAACATGAATTTCTTCTAACGGCATGACTAGAGGTTCGTCAGCGTAACATTTCTTCAGATTAGACACATGGAAAGTATGGTGAACTCTGCTCAACTCTTGAGGAAGTTCCAGCCTGTAGGCAACTTTCCCAACTTTTGCTAACACCTTGAAAGGTCCGACATATCTCGGGTTCAGCTTGCCCCGCTTACCGAACCGTATGACCCCTTTCCAAGGCGAGACCTTGAGCATAACTCTGTCCCCAACCTCGAACTCCATCGGCTTTCGTTTCTGATCAAGGTAGCTCTTTTGTCGATCCTGAGCAGCTTGCATCCTCTGCTTGATCAGGATGATCTTTTCCGTTGTTTCTTGGATTAATTCCGGACTAGTCAGTTGGGCTCCCCCAACCTCGGCCCAGCACACCGGTGATCAACATTTTCGACCATACATTCCCTCATAAGGGGCAGACTTTATGCTAGCGTGATAACGGTTGTTGTATGAAAACTCGGCCAATGGCAAATGTCTAACCCAGCCTTTGCCAAAATTGATCACGCAAGCACGTAGCATGTCCACGAGAGTTTGAATGGTTCTCTCGCTCTGGACGTCAGTTTCTGGATGATACGTAGTGCTCATACTAATATCTGTACCCAACGCTTTCTGAAATGATCTCCATAAATTTGTAGTGAATCTTCCATCACGATCACAAATAATTGAGTCAGGTATCCCGTGTCTTGCCACTATCCTGTTCAAGTACAACCTTGCCAATTTTTCTAATGGATCATTTTCCCTTATTGGCAAGAAATGAGCAGATTTGGTAAGTCGATCCACGATTACCCAGATGGTGTCAAAACCGTGCGACGACTTAGGAAGTTTGGTGATAAAATCCATTGTGATATTATCCCACTTCCACTCGGGTATCTCAGGTTGTACTAGTAATCCCGATGGCCTTTGATGTTAGGCCTTGACCCTTGCACATGTCAAGCACTTGCTAACATAGGTGGCGATGTTAGCCTTCATATTGGGCCATCAATATAGTTTTTTCATGTCTTGATACATCTTTTCTGAACCGGGATGGATAGAGTACTTTGACTTGTGAGATTCGTGCATAATCACGGATCTTAAATCTCTATAGCAAGGTAACCAACTCTTGCCGTGTAAACATAGTGTTCCATCGGCACGTGGTTCCAATCTTTCTTTGGGTATATCCTTTCTGATCATCCCGCCTACGTCTTCATTTACAAGATTTTCTAGTTTCAGGGCTTCGATCTGAGCTTCTAAAATTCATTTGGGAAGATTTAAGCCAATAGTCATAACCAAGGCTCGAACTCGCAATGGCTCAGTCCGTTCCTTATGGCTTAATGCATCGGCCACTACGTTTGCCTTCCCTGGGTGATAACGAATGTCACAATCGTAATCGCTTAGCAATTCAAGCCAACAGCGTTGCCTCATGTTAAGCTCCTTTTGATCGAGAATATGTTGTAGACTTTTATTGTCGGTGAATACGGTGCATCTAGTTCCATATAGATAGTGTCTCCATATCTTTAGAGCAAACACTACCGAACCGAGTTCCAAATCATAAGTGGTGTAGTTCTTCTCATGAATTTTTAACTGTCGGGAGGCATAGGCAATCACCTTCTCCCTTTGCACTAGCACAGCTCCTAAACCTTTGTGTGATGCATCGCAATTGACCATAAAGTCTTCGTCTCCTTCAGGTAAAACCAGAATTGGCGCACTGCACAACTTCTGCTTTATCTACTGAAAAGCGTCTTCTTCCTTCTCTCCCCAGTCGAACTTAATTCCTTTCTGAGTGAGCTTTGTCGTTGATGTAGCGTTCTTCGAGAATCCCTCAATAAATATCCGATAGTAACCAGCAAGACCTAAGAATTGACGGATCTCCATAGGTGTCTTAGGAGATGCCCAATCCTTGATAGACTCTATCTTGGCTGGGTCTACATGTATGCCTCGGCTATCAATGACATGATCGACAAATTGCACTTTTGGTATCCAAAATTCACACTTTGAAAACTTTGCGTACAACTTCTCCTCCTTAAGCAATTTTAAAATTGCCTTGAGATGTTCTTCGTGCTCCTTCTTGTCCTTGGAATAAATAAGTATATCGTCAATGAAAAAGATCACGAACTTATCCAAGTAAGGCTTGTACACTCGGTTCATGAGGTCCATGAAAACCGCAGGTGCGTTTGTCAGTCCGAATGGCATAACCTGAAACTCGTAATGACCATACCGAGTTTTGAATGCCGTCTTTGGAATATCTTGTTCTCGTACCCTAAGCTGGTGATAACCTGACCTCAAAACTATCTTTGAATAGATACTGGATCCTTGAAGTTGATCAAACAAATTGTCGATCCTTGGGAGTAGATAACAATTCTTTACTATTAGCTTATTCAACTCTTGGTAGTCGATGCACATTCTGAAAGACCCATTCTTCTTTTTGACGTATAAGATCGGGGCTCCCTAAGGTGAGGAACTAGGCCTTATGAATCCTTTGTTTGAAAGCTCTTGTAATTGTTCTGATAATTCCTTCATTTCGGATGGAGCCAATTGATACGGTGCTCGAGCTACGGGTGCGGCTCCTGGAATTAAGTCGATTTGGAATTCCACTAGTCGAGCCGGAGGAAGACTTGGCAAGTCCTCAGGAAATACTTTAGGAAAATCTCAGACGATTGGTACGTCCTTTATTTGTTTTATTTGTATTTCCTTCTGACTTGCCTCCTCTTACATTGTTGGATAACTTGAGCCAAAAAGACCTGGCATCCTTTTGGCCATTTACTCTTAGCTTTTGAACATTGAGAAAACTGTCCAACCGAGATTCTCTCCCATTGCTATCTCGATGGCCACAAAAAGTCAAGTTTCATTCCATAGGGAACTTGAACAAGTTTCCTCCATCGCACACGATCACGACATGACATCTTCTTAACCAGTCCATACCGATAATGACATCGAAACTACCCAGTTCTACGGGCATTAGATCTATGTTGAACAGATGGTCTAAGAAATTTAAAGTGCAACCTCGTATAATAGTGTCGATCCAGACTATTTTCCCATTAACTAATTCGACATCATAACTATTTTCTAATGGAGTTAGGGTGATGTTAATCAAGGAACTAAATGCAGTATTTGTAAAGCTTCTATCGGCACCAGTGTCGAATAAGATAGATGCATAGTGATTGTTTAAGAGGAACATACCCGTGACGACATTGACATTCGGGTTTCCCGATGCATTTCCTCTCTTTTCTACATTCCCAACTGCATAAACCCAGCCTTGTGCATTCCCATCCCTCCATCCTTATTCTTTAACTTAGGATAATCTCTCTTGAAATGCCCTGGTGCTCCACATTCAAAACAACCATTTCCCTTGGGAGCTGCCCCATTGCCCTTCTGAGTATTAGCAACATTTGTGTTACCAGTACTCCTGCAATCGCGAGCAAAATGCCCTACTTTGTTGCACTTGTGGCACTTCTGGGTGCACGGGCCATTGTGGTGAAGATGGCACTTGGTGCACTTGGGCAAAGATCCCCCATAAGGCTTCTTTTCGCCTGTCCCCATATTGTAGACCTTAGTGACATTCTGCCTCTTGAAAAGTTATTGCTGGTGACCATGGTTGTTTCTGAATAAATCATCAGCCTTCCTTTTGTTGTCAGACTGCCTTTCTGCGTAGGTGCGGAGTTTCTGATCCATCAAGTCGTTGGCCAACTCAATAGTCTCATCCAACGTCTTGGGTCTGGCAGATTTGACGTTCCTATAAATGTTGTCAGGAAGTCCACTGATGTACTTGTCAACCTTCTCGGTTTCGTTGGCAACAAACTTGGTACATATCAGGGTTAGCTCTTGGAAACGTTCAGTGTACGCTGGAACATCGTTCCCCTTGACTTTTAGGTTCCACAGCTCGATTTCTAATTTCTTGATTTCACCCTGCGGGCAATACTTGTCCGTCATCTTTTTCTTGAGTATTTCTCAAGTCATTGCATATGCCTTAGGACCTAAGGTTCTTATCTGACCATTCCACAAAGTCAAAGCAGCACCTAACAGAGTGCAGGTGGCAAACTTCACTTGATTCTTAATAGCACAACCACTGATATTGAAAACTGACTCCATCTTCTCAATCCACCGAGTCAAACCGACCACGCCTTCAGTCCCCTTGAAGTTCAAAGGTTGACACTTCATGAAGTCAGCGTAAAAACAAGGGCGCGCAGTGTGCACGTTTCTTCGGTTATCCTCGTGCGAACCGTGGCTTCCATCTCCATTAGTGGAGTTTTGTAAAAGAGCTTGGTCAATCATTGCTTGGATGGATTATGGAGTCATGTTGTTTGGGTTGGTGTTGTTAACAGGAGTATTCGGTCCTCTTCTGGTCGTAGGTGCCATGAATTGTCTAGATCACAAAAGACAAAACATGAGGTTATATGACAAAATATAATAATGTATAGATGAGATATCAACACAAGAGAGGTATATAGTATGACATAACACATCCATTTCATTTTCATCATAACTTTGAAAATTTTACAATGTAATAGTCGTCTGAAATAACACATAATACAATACAAAAGATCTAAGGCTAGCTAGCGGGGAAAACCTCCTAATACCTTAAAAAAAACCATTCCTTACAATGACCTAGCAATACAACAAACATAAAATCACGAAATGTGACTGTCGCGTCCCCAGAAGCATCCTGTGACCTGGAAATCCTAGCCTCTGGTCCTGGCTGTCTAGCCTCCTCGGCGGCTCTCGCATGCCAACAACCTCAGTCTGCATGTCGCTCATCTCTCGCCTCATGTCTCTGATGACTCGGAGAGTCTCTACCATCTGGTCCTGGCGCCTACAATCAGTCTCTCGAAGTGCTGCTAACTCAGCATGCTGCATCTGAAAGCGAGTCTCCGTATAGCGGTGCTGCGCTCTGAATGAGAGATACTCTGCAGCTGTAAGTTGTGTCCGGTGTGCCCTGGAGATAGGAGTTCTCATGTGCATACACATATCACGATGGGTCAGAAGCTGCCAGAAGAGTCGCCTAGCTCAATCCCTATCGAACGCCCAAGCCTCTCGTGAAGAAAGGACCTCCTCCTCCACCATCCATCTACAGTCTCCTGGAGAGGCATCCTATCCCCCAAAAAAAGAGTAAGTAAATTGACCCGGTGCGAGTTCACAAATCGACCTCGCTTGATATACGAACCTACATATCCTGAGCGTCCTCTAGTAAAGCATACAAGTCCCGTGTATCCCGCTTACATGAGGAGCTCAGCAAGCTCTAACGACCCTAGGTGACCCCTACCCAAGGTCTTAGTGCTATCACCTCTGGAACTACCTCTGGCCGGATCTAACCCAAGTATCCTAAAAAATCCCCACGTTTAAAACCCAACATCTCTAAAACCCTTTGTACTCCTCACTTTCAGCATCTACCGTGGTAGCAAATCCATAATCTAATCCTCTACCTCTGGTAGGTCTAAGCATAGAACTTTCTTGATGCTCATATCTGGACCTAGAGTGGATATAAGCAACCTCTTGCGGGGACCTGTTCAGACTCGGGAATATCATCCCTACGGTCAACATGTGATGGTATGTATAGAGATAGTGGTAGTGGTGGTAGTGGAGGTGGTGGTAATGCGGTAGTAACTGCATCAATAGAGCCTATGAGGATGTTCAATCCTGATGGACTGGATTTGGGTTAGACACGCCAGAATATGGTGGTTAAAGTTGTGAAAGTTGCAGGCTGATCCGTGCACCTAGCAAGAGCGCTCCCCTGCAGAGGGTTGATATTGAGATAGTGGCGATGTGATGGGGTAGTCCATGTCAAGAGAAGTCTCTCAACCTCTGCCTCTGGTGGAAAGGATATGGAAGTCTGGGGTCGGACGGTAATCCTAGCCCCAATAGTAATGTCAGGAGGTGGTGGTATAAACAGACTCCGTTCCCCTCAGGGGGAAAACAGGCACATCAGCTAGGTAGACGTAGTAGAGTCAGCCGGAGCTAAGTGCTCCTCTTCCTCCTCGTCCTCCTCATCCTCCTCGTCCTCATCCTCATCATTGGCGTCATCCCTAGATGAATCGCCGTCATCATCATCTCCATCATCTCCCCCGCCATAGGATAGTCAACCGGACCATCCTCTGTCTCACATCCCCTCGTACCCCCTCCTAGGATCCTCCTCGGGATCCGACTCAGTAACATATCCGGGTGACTCAGCAGTGGGTGAATCAATAGAGGTAATTTGTATCCCATGTGGGCCGAAACTCATGTATCCTCCAATGGTATATACTCAGGGTATATAGGCTCTGGCACGTAGTCAGGATCATGTGCCTGTACGAACATAGGCTCACGCTCATCCTCACCTGATGAAAACGTGGTGTGTCTGTGGATTTTCTGGACCTGTATGTAATCTGGGTGAACGGTGGGGCAACTGGCTGTAGCGGGAGTCCGTCGTATCCTAGTACAATGACCCTGGAATGCCTCCTCCGATACCTCCTCAATCATCGGCTCCCCAAAAGCCATGCCGGCTCAGGAGTCGTGTAGATAGGAAGTGTAGGTACATCAGACTTCGCATAAAGACATTGGTTACTACCTGCAAAAAGTAAAATAACTTATATAAGTATTACTTATAGGAAAGATCGATATGATATGTCTGTAAGGCTTTAATAGTAAAGCCCTCATAGTAATATACGTAGTATCACTTATATATACGTATATCAATTAGGTAAGCACTTAGTACCCTACTAATGCTAAATCAATGCATGTCATGTAGCATATTTGCGCTAGACGAAATCAAGTAATGCATGTATGTCCCTCGTAAATCCCATTTGTGAAAACAGTTCTGAAAACGGTTATAGTCCAGACAAAACTTTTGACTTGGTTCTCTATAACCTTGGCTCTGATACCAATCTGTTACAACCCCTCAAATCTGAGTATGAGCGAAGTTGAATATCCTCAGGCTTTACATATTGGGTTCAATCACAAATCTGAGAACGACTACTAAACGTGTCGTTTGAAAAAGATACATTGGATAACAAAATACCGTTGTTACATAAGCCCTTGGCTTCAAATGTGTTAACAATACAAATAAAGATTTGGTTCGCGATAACAATTGTCCCCAAGAGAAAAACGACCCAAATCTTAAGTGTTGACCCACTTCAGTTATTGACTCCCAATGTACCATCGCACCCGTGCCTTATTGACCAGAAAAACATGCTTAAAGATTTCAACATAAATTTGGTTAATACATAGGTTTAAGTAAATCGGTTGTGGGACCGCAAGATTTCTAAGTGTATGATTAAGCAACAAATGCAAACATCATAAAAAGAAATTACGTTTCCCTAAGCTCATGACACCGAAGCTCGACATATATGAATGCAAATACAAATTTGCCAACATTGTCCCATTAATGATGTGCTAACCCTGCCAACATCCCATATACGAATGGTATGCGTTCGTTCCAGTGATAGCTAGTCACCCGAACGGGGATATGTCAATCCCTAATGATCTATCATAACATTCGCGCCACACAAAGTAAATTCCAATCACATCTATGCACTTAACAGTTAAATATCATGGACATAAACGGTAATGAAACTTAGGCAACACGTAATCATAGTATAAAATGTACACTTGCATCCAATTTGTAAAAAGAAGCATGTCTCCACCCCAAGTATGTGAATCATTTAAATAATTATAAGACATGGGTTATGAACTCACGTAGCCGTTAGTTTCTTTGTAAAATAATAATATCCAAGTAATGCAGTGATCACACCGTAAGTACCTAAGTAAGTACGGACAAGTCTTAAGTTTACACATTTAAGCTAACGACTCATTGTAATAAACTAAATTCCATTTAAAAGTTTTATATATACCGTTATCACTTGTGTGGTGACGCACAAGATTATTGTATTTATAATTTCGATGGTTCTCGAGAAACGTGAAATCATTATTAATAAATATACTTATTTATTAACTTGTTATTAAACCCGTTCGATGTCCGAATATCTTATTGTTTCGACCGACGTGTTAAGTGTTTTATTTAATCGCCCATTTGGTTTCACACACGTACTGCCTTAGGTTTTTCTTAGTTGTTACAGCGTTAGTCCCTAGGTTTATAAAGTATTAACATTTACACTTTCAAACTTCCTAGTGCAAGAATGTCATAACTATGCCTTTAACTTTCGAAATTTACAACTATAGTCCATAAGGTTTTAAAATTAGACACTAATGTTCTTCAGGGATGTACAGGATCGGTCCTTGGAGTATTAGAATCAAAAATTGACCATTTTAAACGATTATAGTTTCAATTTGTCATTTTAGCCTCTACTTGTAAAATTTGCGTCTAACTCTAATTATGTTTTCGACGACGACAAAATGACTTTGTAAGTTTAATTAAGCTGCGAAAATTACTTGGCTTATAAATAAGCTCTATTCGAGCTTATTTAGGCTAAATGGGCCGATTTGGGCCCATTAGGGTCTAAAGTGAGTCTTAATGATCCAACTAGTTTTTAATAGGTCCAACGCGTTTAACAAGTCCGATTATATCTAATAAGCTGCCAATAAGCTTAGCGAACTTATTTTGGCTTATTTGAACTTATTGGGCCCGAAAGCCCAAATAGTGTACTCGTCAAACACCCTTATGGGTTTACAGGCTTTGCTAGCTCATTCCAACTTGTAATAAGCCCAAACAAACTATTTTTATTTTAGCTTATTCGAAATAAGCTAATAAGCATTTCTATTGGGCCGGCTTGGGCTTGCAAGGCCTGGATAGGGTTTTAAGGTGTTTCGTTGGGTCCATTGGGGTCCATTAAGTGCATTTAAGTCAAAAAAAAAAAAAAAAAACAAAAAAAAAACAAAAAAAAAAAAAAAAAAAAAAAAAAAAAAAAAAAAAATAAAAAAAAAATAAAAAAAAAAAAAAAAAAAAAAAAAAAAAAAAAAAAAAAAAAAAAAAAAAAAAATAAAAAAAAAAAAAAAAAAAAAAAAAAAAAAAAAAAAAAACTATTAGGCTTATTGAGCCCTCATAAGATCATCAATAAGCTGCCCGAGCTTATTGTGAGCTTATTTGCTCATTTAGGGCCCGTTAATGGGCTAGAAGGCCCATTAAGGGTTCGGTTGTTCTCAACGAGTAATACCAAGCCCAAATGGGTCCAATGTCATTTCTAGTTCTTATAAACGTTCGAATGGCTTATTAATAAGCCGTGGCTTATTACACGTGCCTTATTGGGTTCGTTGGGCCTCCATAATGGACCGTTAAGTCCATTAAGGGTATGGGTTGTTTCTCTAAGTACTTTAGGTCCATGCAAAACTAATAAGCACTCCTTGAATCTTAATAAGCTCGCAGAGCTTATTCATAAGCCGAAAGCTTATGGGCTATGGCCTATTGGGCCTGTTGGGCCCGCGTGTGGGTCGCAGGGGTTTAACGAAGCTACATGTGACCCGTTAGGCTTCCTAGTGTTTCTTAGGGCTCGTGAGTATGCTAGTAACCGGTGTGAGCTTATTCCACATGTGTAAGGGTCGGGTTCGCCACATGCATACGCTGGATAAGGTCGAATGCATGTTCCCTAGCCTTAGTGTTACGTTTACAACGAAGGTTTACGTATAGATTATTTAACATTTTTCGGCATAGGGTTCTTGTTCACTTCGAGGGTCCGCGTTTCTATAAAATGAAAAATGTTATTAAAGTCTTGCATGTTAATAATGTTACGTGTTAACATGGTTTCCTATGCATTTTAAATCACCACACAAGTTGTTATACGCAATGGCATTGCGTATAATACGTTCATTTGAAATTCACGTGCGAAACAAGGGATAATCAATCAGTAGGATGGGCTCAGGAGAAAGAAAACACAGATATACGGGAATTGAATGCGAAAAACTAGGTCTGTTACTGTATCAGATGGTCAATACGCCGTATTCAATGGAACTGAATACGCCGTATTAATCCTTTTGAATGAATACGCTATATTGGATAGAAAGTTGGATACACCGTATCCAATAGAAGTGGATACGCCGTATCGGTTTATCGACCAGAACAGTGTATTATGAAAAATAATTAAATACGCAAACAATTAAACACACAAATTTACAAGCAAATATACAAAATATACAGAATAATACACTAATCTAAATTACACTAATCCTAAGGGTTAGATCTAATCTAATGCTAAAAACCAAAATATCAAATAAAAATCAAGATTAATTCTTACTCCCCGGCAACGGCGCCAAAAACTTGAGGTGTTGTAGTTAGGGGTGTGATTTGTGATTCAAGTTTTAAATTTATATTTTGCCTACTTAACCAAAAACAACACTTTAACGGGCAGTGTGCCCGGTCGGTGGGAGTTTCGTGGTAAGTAGGGTGTCGATCACTAAGAGCGAGGAATACTTTCAATTTATTAATACTTTAGTTTTTTCTAATCTAAGTTAGTCTAATCTATGTAAAACCTATGCTAAACCTATGTTAATCCTAAATCTAATGGAAAAAGGGGGTTTCAGCCTGAGAGACTGGAACAGGTTTTGTGGTGACTAAAACCAATTCAAGACACTAAAACACACGCAAGCCAATCAACAGAAGATAAAAGAGCGGTCTAGCCAAATATAAGAAAATTATATTAACCATCATTAATCCAATCAGAACGTTGGTTTGTTTATTAGTGCAATTATTACTTATCTCGAAGTGGCATATCATTCTTAGACTTAAGCGGGACTTCTTCCTAAGACCTAGACACGTAGAATCCTGTCATAATTAAACGCATCCGCATAAAGCATCCTTATTTGCTGATTAGAATCTATATTAGGGATTAAAGCAATGGTGATCTTATTAAACCCTAGCTCATAGAGACTTTACCCATTTACTGCTTAATGGTAATTCATACACTAGTAGTCCACTAACCAAGTCTTTACCAATTAATCGAGAACGTACTCGTTGATACCAAGGTCACCTTATGGTCCAACTAAGCTCACAATCTAAGGGCAAAGATAGGTCGTTAATTGTGATCCTATTGATCTAGATGTATAAATCACTATATGGAGAGCTATCCCGGCATCTAGATTACTTGGTCTGTATCACCAGATCCAGTTGAATAATAGGTCGCATACAAAAGCACGTAAACAAGTATATTGATAAACATAAACAAGCAATTCAACGATAAATTAAGAAATCGAGATAAACAAACCAAACATTAAGATCTTCATAATAATGGCTAATACCCGAAAGTATTAGCCTTCAAACGTCATAATTAATACAAAAGTAATTATTAGCCAAGGTAAACTAACCGAGTTAACGAATGATACCAAAAACTGAACGATTACACGAGTACAAGAAATTACACGTTGTCTCCTATGGAATTAATTGCGTTGCTTGACCTCTTCTGCTTTTTTTCTCCTCTGAAAATCGACTTTTATGGTTTAGGTACCGAGAATATGATTTAGCACACCTAAAACTCGTTTTTGAGTTTTCTATTTATAGGGTCTGGAGTCGGTACGATACGGCGTATCCAAAGTCTTGGATACGGTGTATTGGGGATTTCTTGGAGTAGGGACCACGTTTGATATCTTCCAGAATATTTTATTTACATAAAGCTTGAATACGGCGTATTAGTCTTTCCTGGATACGACATATTAGATCTTGTTTCCTTCATGGTCTTTAGTGAAGTGTAGGCATAGATACGCCGTATCTTCCTTGATGGATACGGCGTATTGGTTATCAAAACTGTAATCTTCATATTTCTTCGTTTAAGCTCTAGAATGCGTGCCTTTTAGTTAACTTTCACCAAGTACTCCATAATTACTTCAATTCTCAAATACAAACGATTAAGTAACAATTCTTTGCAATATATATACAATATGGGTTATTTAGATGGGATAAATGATGCTATAAAACTGACGTTATTTGATGTCATCAAATATTCCCCCACTTGAATCCTACTTGTCCTCAAGTAGCCTTTAGAAGTTTATGAAAATGTATCCCTAAGGGGATTTTTTGGTTAATTCATGTATTTGATCTATTACACGTACACAACCAAACATTCGAATAGGAAGATGAAAACACTCAATTCACTCAACTAATCTATGTGGTAACATGTAACTAATTCGCTTAATTGGTCAGTCGTGACGAGTATTCTATCGTAGGCTTGGAAAGGATACACATCCCCGCCACTAGAGATAAAGAGTAACAAGTTTATCAGGTAAATGGGTTTTTTTTTATAAGGCTTTAGGTTGATCATTCTACAATTTCTTTCACTAAAAGGTTACCCAACAAGTGTTCCTCATTTACATGTGTGTTTGTGTGTTTCCCCGGTGGGGCAACAAGCACAGTGGTCCCCCCCCCCCCCCCCCCCCCCCCCCCCGTAGCTTGAAGCACACACAAATGGTCTTAATGACGAATAGACTTGTGTGTTTCGATCACATTCTCATTCGAGTTTACCAAGGGATCGATGAAGAATGATATAGGGTAGCGGATATTCTAACTTTCACCAATAGTTAGAATAAACCCAAACACGGCAGCTTGAGACTGCATACATGGCCGCAACGACGGAATAGACATGCATTTGCTCGTACACATCCTCATTGGTAAAAACCATGGTTATGATTAAGAAATGGAATTAAATTGTTGTATAACAAAAATTACGAAAACAAAATGACCAGGTCCTAGGTATAATTTGCAGAATCATTTTCCTACTCGTAACTTGTTAAGACACAACTATTTACAAAACGGTCTTGATCATAGATCAACAAAAACAACCTTATTTGGCTTTCCCGTAACGCTCAACTTCCCATCATCCATACTTTACATACTTTTACAAGACAAGTGGTGATATTTACCACTTTATACAAAACTTTACATCGTTGACTTAAAAGTCGTATCAATGAATTATCGATTCCCTTCGTATAAGTTCCTTTGGTCTGGTTTAAGCTTTTGCGAAACGACTATCTTTAAATTTTCTTTTTTTTGTTGCGATTTTTCTAATATTTTCCATTTTTTTAACATACTAACTACGAATCTCAGTGCAATTTCACCATCTTCACGATCATAATAATTTCAGATAATTCTTTTAGAAATTCTTCATTCTTCGAACGTACCAATAATTGTGATGGTAGTAAAATACATGAGTTTTGACTACTTTTTACATTCCCATTTGCAATGTGCTAATTTCTTCCCAACCGTACCAAAGATAGAAAATGACACATGACTCGGGAAATACATGCTTTACACTTTAAGCAACTAGCAACTATAAATGGACTTAATCTAACAAGGTAGGCTAAGGTGTAAAGGTGTAATGAAATAAATAGTTGGTGTTATTCCTAAAAGATTGGCTCTACGGGTTTTTCTAGGGGTATCTTACTCTTATAGTGTAAACAAATGGTTTTTTTACGGGAATATACTTACACCAGTTAGTTTAGTTAATAAAACAACAATATAAAGGGCTTTTTAGGTGTAATTAGAATTATCAATTTAAACAAGTTATTCATTTAAATTCATATTTATGCATATTGTTGGTCTCGAAAGATATACAGGCCAAGTTTAAGTCTACAACATCACCGGCACACTCATATTTTATGAAATTTAGGTAAACATTTGGAAACGGATAAGGTTAAATCCTCACAATATCTAATAAGGGTTATTGTGTGCAGGTTATGTATCAAGTAATTTCACAAAAGTGTGCTTGAAAAAAAAATTGAGCATAATTTAAGCATTTTAGTGTAAAAAATAGGACAAGTATACATTCTAATTCCCATCCTCCCACTTGAATTATACAACGTCCTCGTTGTACATATAGAACATTAAAAACAATAATTAGAATGAGAAACACCCCTGATATTTTGCACGGTAGATTCTTCAAGTTGAGTTCATTGAGCATGATTGTGTATTGTTAATTGCAATCTGTATCTCCAGCTATGACCACAGCAACATAGGATTCCAGACTGATTGATACTTCACCCAACTTCGTCGAATTTCTTGTAGCGAGATCTGTGCAAAATATAGGAAAAATTGCAAAAATCCTAATCTCGGGTATCCTTTTGCGGATTATTAAAATAAGCTAAATAACTGTACAGGAAAACACTTAGCGTATCATAATTTGGGATACCCCGTATCGAGAAACCTGTAAAAAGTATCTAAATACGGGTCAGTCTGTTGAATACGCCGTATCATGTACATGAATACGCCGTATTGACAGAACTGACAATAATGTTTAAAGTGCATAAAAATAAAGGATGATAACGTCCAGAATCAATACGCCGTATGGTATGGAGCGGATACGCCGTATTGATGTCTAAGACAGACTCGATAAAAATAAATAACAATCCGGGTTGTCTCCCGGGAAGCACTTTTCTTTCAGCTAGTCTTTAAGTTAGACTTTTCTTTAGCTTCCACACTCTTGGAAACAATCTTTCTTCTCAATTACGCTCTCAATATGGATAGGGTGCCTGATTCTGTAATCTATCAACGAGTTATGGTGCTGAACTTACTGTCAGTCTTGCTTCTATCATACATAAACAAGTCAAAATCGGCATACCATAATATATACATCAAAATATACGTATTTTTAAGTTTAGGTACATCATGATATGAATAATATGAATGTACAGAGGATAAAAACAAAAAATAAGGAGTGGAGGGATCATGGGTCTGGCTGATGCTCATCCTGCTGGGCTGTGAAGGTGTTGGCATCATCAGTTCTACGTCTGGTACGCCTCTCATACGGGATCTGAAAGTCTGCATAGCTGGTATACCTGACCCCAGCCTGACTCATCATCTGTGAGAGTCCAACAACCGTCCAAGTAGAGATTTGGGTGTATCGAAGCCATATATCCAATAATTCTTTCTACTCACCAGTGCTCCTCAATCTCATGCAATATCCTCCTCTACTGGCTAACCTCTGAGCCATTGTCTGAGCTGGTGCGGGCTGCAGGTGGTGGCGTCTGAGGTTGCTGTACAGGTGTTGGAAACAGCAGAGCCCCATCATCAGCCTAAAGAGATCCTTAGCAGGCTCCTCAGGGGCACCAGCCGCAGCATCAGGCTGCCTCTCTGGTCCTGGGGATACCCAAGACCAAGTATCAGCAAGCTCTATGCATATCTGCAGCCTTACCAACTCGTCCAGCTCGATAACTGGGAGGTCTCGCACAATTTACCAGTCAACTAGTGGAGCCTTCTCCTAAGTAAGTAATCCAAAATTGCTCCGCTAGAGGGAAAAAAAACAGACCACCTGTATCATCGCACCTGTTCTCCCTGAAGCGAACAACCTCAAATACCTAGCCAATAGATAAGGGATGTTGACCGAGCCAATGTCCACCCCTCTCAGATAGAATAAATCTGTCACGGTAACCTTTTCAGGTGCTTGACTCCTCCTAACGATGCTACAAGCAATGGGCCTGTGGTATAACCTCAGTATAGGATCCCTGATAAGAGTATAAGAGGGTTGTACCCAAAAAATCCCCCACAGATGATATCCCGATCTAATAAGCACTCAGATCCCCTTTGTCGGGGACCTTCCTCACATTCTCAGCCCAATATAAACCAAACCTAGCAGTCTGCATCTCCTCTATTGTATGTAATCCCAAGGCCAAAATAAACTCTCTCCAGCTTATACGCCTCCTAACTCCACCCAACTAAAACTGTAAAGCTCCAGTCGTATCCACCAAGCATAGCCTCTCCAAACCTAAATGTACTAAAGAACTCCATATTGAGCTCGTGTACCAACAGGCCTCTAATATCAAATAGTCACCTCCAGGCTCGGCTAGTGAGCATACTCTGCCCCTGAGCATCCCTGTACTCCATCAGCATCCTACTACTCAACCTATCGGCCATCAAATATGGTAATCCCCCAAAATCGAACACCTGAACCCTGTGCACCTCTTTCCTGTATACTTAGCCAACCTTATCTCATAATCAGCTATATGACCCTCGGTATACATAAATCCCTCAAACCTGAGGTACTAGTGCCTCTGATCTCAGGGTGGAAGAGCCATGTTTGTAAAATTAACGAGATCAGAACAAAGATTATAAATTTTTAAACATTCTGTTTTGAGGGTGGATACGGCGTATTCATAAACGGATACACCGTATAAAGATCTGTAATCAATACGCCGTATTCGTTTTACTGAATACGTCGTATTAAGGTTTTAAATTTTAGGTGAAATTGAGTCAATACGGCATCTTCATATTTGTAGATACGCCGTATTGCTCTGTAGTTTAAAAACGAAAAGGGGTTTTCCTTTTCTACCCATTTTGACCCATTCATAATTCTTAAAATCCTATCACTGATTGCAGGAGAAAAAGGGGAGCAAAACAAGTCATACTAACAAAACTTTCTAATCCCTAATCAAAGTCTTAACCCTAATTTCAATTTTTATAAAAAAAAATCAAAATGGAAAGGGGAAGAATACATTACTGAGCGATTATAACAGAGATGAGAGTGATTAATCAAAAACAAAGATCTCCGAGAATTTTTCTCGTGGTAAAAATTTGTGTGAGAGTGAACAGGTTTGAGTAAAGAGCTTAATTCGGCGTATCAGTTGAGCTTTTATACCCAGACTCGATACGCCGTATCGGTGTTTGTGTAATACGCAGTATTGGGCGATTTATGTTGACTTTTGTCAACTTAAGTTAAAACAGTAGATACGCCGTATAGGTGTTAACCTAATACGCCGTATCCGTTCTTGGAGACCAATTTTCCCGAAATTTAATAGAGTAAAGAAAACGTACCTTGGCCTCTGCAACATTCTTGTGCAATCACCATCCTTATAATACCGTTTAGGGTCGAACGAAATGCCAAACGGCACATACAAATTCTTAATAAGATTGAATAGCATTCCGTTGACAAGGGAATTCCAAGCCACGATATTTACATTTAATTCCATGACAAAACTTTTCATAATGAAAACTTTATTGATTTTATCATGACTCCCCTCCAGAATATTTTTTGACCCTTGTGTATTTTCATTACCCTCCGAAGATTGTATCATATCGATTTCATTATCATCATTGTCTTTATCTGATTTTAGATCATCGGGATAAATTATGTTGAAAGAGAATAGGTCATTAAAGTACAAAACGTTTTGTTCCAGCTCATCATACTCGGATAATGATGTTTCATCTTTCAAATCAAAATCATCGATATGTTGAGGGCTTAAAGTGGGTTCAGTTAAGAAATATGATTTAGACGTTAGAGCATCATTATAAAATTCATTCTCAAAATATTTTAATAAGTCTAAATCATCAATACAACTGACCTTTGGCTCGGGTGATGGAAACAAAGGCATATTGACTTTTTCATTATCATTTTTTGAATCCGTTTTCAAATCATTGGCAAAAATTATTTTATAAGAAAATGAGTTTTTGTCAAAAACCACCGTGTAATCTTCATCTTCGGATTCGTCAAACGATATTCTAAAGTCAGTGTCATTATCGTTAAAAGAACTTACCGTGGGTTCACAAGAGAGTGTTTCATTCGATATCAAATTATCATTGAAGACTATAGCTAGGAATTTAGTTTCAACAGATCTGAGGCCGTGAACGTCTTCATCATACCAGATCTTACCATACTTAGCAGTTTCTCAGTTAAACACTTTCCCACGTTTTTGAGCTTTTTCTTCCTCGAGCCTGATGTATTCTTCCATAGTAATTTTCTGGTCGTCCATCCTGTAATAAACTTACTAGGGAAGAAAACCTTCAAATAACTTATACGTCGTATTCAGTAAACGAAATACGTCGTTTTACACAAACACAATTAGCAAACAGACAAGAATATAAACTTATTCTAAACTACACTAATCCTAAGGGTTAGATCTAATCTAATGTTAAAAACCAAAATATCAAATAAAAAACAAGATTAAATTTTCACTCCCCGGCAACGGCGCCAAAAACTTGATGTGTCGTTGTGTGGTGTTAATTTTATGATTTCAAGTTTTAAATTTATAGTTTGCCGACTTAACCAAAAACAACACTTTAACGGGCAGTGTACCCGATCGGTAGTAGTTTCGTGATAAGTAGGGTGTCGATCACTAAGAGCGAGAAACAATCTTTCAATTTATTAATATTTTGGCTATCTAAACTAAGTTAATTCTATTCTATGTTAAACCCATGCTAAACTTATGTTAGTCTTAAATCTAACGGATAAGGGGGTTTTCAGCCTGAGAGACTGGCACAGGTTTGTGGTGACTAAAATCAACTTAAGACACTAAAACACATGCAAGATGTAGTAACCCGTAATCACCTTTACTTCACCATTTGGAACAAGAAAAATAGAAAGGAGATATGATAAGAATTTTAGAGAGAGAAACAAGAAAGAGAAAGTAGAGAGAAAATAAGAGTGGTTGTATTCTAAACAAATGTGTATGAAACAAATGAGAACCAACACCCTCTCCACACTTGGAGAGGGGTATTTATACTTATACCACATGGCCCTTGTTGGGCCGAATAGTTTAATGTCTTGGGCCGGGCTCGGGATTACAATGGACCTTAGTCCAGAACTAGTACAAGATTAGATTATGTTCACAAGCCCGTTTACCCTTCTAGCCTATTACAACATAAATGAGATAAAGACCGAGATTGATAAAATAATCGAGGCTAACAATCTCCCCCTAAGCTTGGTTTTTAAGAGATTCCAAGCTTTTATGTTAGACTCATTATCTTGAGACCAACAATCTCCCCTGATGTGTGGTCTTCGAATTCTTGAGGTGAGATCTTGAATCTTGCTTTCTTGAACTTGTTGAGATTGCTTTGTCGTTGAGTTCTTGAGTCTTTGGTCTTTATTATGTTGTAGGCTTGTTCCTTCATGCTGTGTGATCTTTGATCTTGAGCCTTTGTCATTGTATTTTGACTTCATCTTTACGTTTGAGATCTTTAAATCTTTATCCTTCAGTCTTGATCGTCTTTGCCACCTTGCGATCTTATATCTTGACCAACATGCTCATACTTTGCATCTTCTTGAAAGCTCTCTAATTTTCTCCCCTGAAGCTTGGTTTCTGAGGAGGGATCATTAATATTAGAGTTAGCGGAAGTCTTTGTCTTTAATTTTTAAGCTTTCTGGATTCTTGATTCTTGAATCTTGAATCTTAATGCTTATAGTATGTCTTTGTAGTTTGAGCATGAGCATATGGTAATGAATCCGACTCTGCTAGAATGAGGCTGCAACACCGTCATTTGT
Organism: Tanacetum coccineum; assembly: GCA_026074375.1. Taxonomy (NCBI): domain Eukaryota; kingdom Viridiplantae; phylum Streptophyta; class Magnoliopsida; order Asterales; family Asteraceae; genus Tanacetum; species Tanacetum coccineum. The sequence goes on along the minus strand of BQNB010090326.1, from coordinate 6,317 downwards.
ACCTGCATTTAAATGTTAGTGATAAACATCAGATATGGACGAATATGGCTTTGTCATTCGTTGAGATTTAGTTGCATTAACCTCCGGTTCTGTGAGGACCGTTTTACAGTATAAATACTATACATGTGATCAGGTAGGTTCAATTTAGAAGAACCTCCTTGACAGGGTTTCTAGCTTAAAGTGTTAGATCCTCTAACGCGTATGCATTAGATTTACCGTGCTTTCTTGTTCTTAATATCGGGATGTCTCAAAGCAGACAACACGATATGAGTGAATCAGATAGTTACTATCTTTCTGATTGAGTCATCAATTCATTTACTGGAACAAGTTTGATTCACATATAATCGGACCATCGTTTCTTTACAGTTTACACAAGTTTGATTCATATAGAATCGCGCAAGTCACCTACCAAGAGCTTGTTTGATGTTGGCTCAAGTAGGATTTCCATCTTCACAGTGAATACTTAAGTATCACTCAGATGTTCTGGCAAAATCACAAGGATAATGTGTAGGACTCTTATTAACAGCGTGTGAACTTGATGATGTTTAACAAGTGTTTGTAATGGAATGTGTCCTAATGAGATTTATTTTATTGATCTCTTGGCTCTAGACTCGATTAGTGCATTTTGGTTTTAGTACTCGGAGGATGGAGCAGACTGCCACCTATTCAATATCAACAATCTCGGAGTGAGATGTCAATAGATAACGTGTGTATCTCTGTGACAAATGAGACAAGTTTCTGTTAAGAGAAACTCGAATGGATGGGAAGGGTTGTGCATTGCATCACTGGGTCCATGATGTTATTCTTCAATATCAGAATTCATCTTTGTGAAAATTGATAGATTATGTATTGACCCGGTTTCTGCCTACGGTGTAGGGAGGGCTTATTTGTTTTCACCCTTTATCCATACATTTCTTTTTCATTCTTCAACCCCTTCAATGCTTACCAAGACATCATTACTAACACCTTGTTGTGATTGTTCCAGTGTTAGCTCAATCTTAGTCGGTATTATTCCTGTATTCTCATTCATCTCCAATCATACCTAAGGACTGTTATTTCTAACTATGGAGTGTCCTTGGGTAGATCCCTCCGGTTCTGGTTGGATCATAGGACTAATACCTAACCTAACCACCTTATGACTTTAATTAAGATGTTGTTGGGTATGAGATCAAACCATAAAACCTTTTCTGAAGAGAATCAAGCACTTTGAGTCGATTAGATCACTTATTATTTTCAAGATCACATTTTAATTACATTTATCCCCTTATTTTAAATACTAATTCTCTTAGTTTTTGAAATACCATATGATTAAAATTTGTCATGAAAATTCTGTGGAGAATTTTTTTTCAGCATGAATAATATGGAACATTAGCCTGCTCCCCCTTAATTTTACATTTGTTTGACACCAAAAAAAATGATACCAAGTTGTAAAATAAATATAAAATCGAAGGTTAGCATTGTTAAGCACGTAATTTTGAAAGATTATAAATTGTCATTGTAGAATTCTTGAAAAATTATGCTCAACCACTAAATCATCTTATAACATACAATCTATTGAATAGTCATTATTATTACTGAGTTGTTATTAAGACTTTTTATAATGTTTTGAATACATAATATTGTCATGTTATGATGTATCCAAAATCATTAAAACATTGTTTTTCGAAAACTCCCCCTCAAACATTGACTCATTTTGAAAATGACACCAAATGTAGAAGAATTGTCTTGTAAAACTTGATGAGGGATGGAGTGTTGAACACACAATTTTGAAAGATAACGAATTGTCATTGAGAAATTCTTGAAAAATTGTGTTCAACATTTTGAAAAACATCATGTTATAAGACTTCTCTTCTAACACTAAAGATAAGTGCACTGAAACGTACACTCTCCTTTGTCGTTCGGGTCCGAGTTGCAATCTAAGAGCAATTACAAGTCATAAAGAAAAATTGAAATGACATGTTTTGAAAGCATTTGAAACTCCTGTTCGAACTTCATTTACACGCCCGTGTCGATGTTAATCAACATTTCTAGGTACGTAAATGTTATCGATTCCAAGAGACATGTCGAGAAGATTCTTTTTGGAAATTTTTGATTTTTCTGATTTTGTATTTTCTTTTTGAAATTTTATATTTTTGTATTTGTTTTTAAAGGTTTTATATTTTTGTATTTTTCTTTTCACAAAAATATTTACAAGTCGATGTTTGAAGAATATATCAAGCAGATTCATTTGCCAGAACCTCTAGTTCTGCTGGAGTCAAACATCTCATACTAATTTGTCTGACAAGATACTGAAACCTATCTTCGGGTAAGGCTTTAGTAAACATGTCAGCTAATTGGTATTCAGTTCTGACAAAATAAAATTCAATTATACCGTTTTCAACCTGTTCATTGATAAAATGATATCGAGTATGGATGTGCTTGGTATGGGAGTGCTGCACGGGGTTGCATGAGATTGCTATGGCTGATTGAGAGTCGCAATACAACGGTATCTTGTTGTAGTTAAATCCATAATCCTTAAGTTGTGTCCTCATCCACATTACTTGAGCATAACTTGCAGATAATGCCACGTACTTTGCCTCTGCTGATGACATTGCAGTACAGTCTTGCTTCTTTGACATCCAGCTGACTAATTTATCACCTAGGAATTGTATTCCTCCAGATGTGCTACTAATTTATCACCTAGGAATTGTATTCCTCCAGATGTGCTTTTGCGAGTATCAATGCATCCGGCATGGTCGGCATCTGAAAAAGCTGTTAGTTCAATGCCAAAATCCTTCGGATACCAGAGTCCCATGTTAATGGTACCCCTTAAGTATCAAAAGATCCTTTTAACCTCTTTGAGGTGTTTTTCAGTCGGTCTTGCTTGATACCTTTCACAATAACATACTGCTTGCACTATATCTGGTCTACTTGATGTCAGATACATGAGTGACCTGATTTTACTACGGTAGTCCGTTTGGTCTACAAGTTTTCCACTCAAGTCTGCATCCAGTTTAGGTTTGGTAGCCATTGGTGTACCAACGGTATCACATTTTTCCATACCATGTTTTCTAAGTATTTCTAAAGCGTACTTGGCCTGGTTAATAAAGATACCTCTTAGGGATTGGTGGATCTGAAGTCCTAAAAAGAATTTCATTTCCCCCATTAAGGACATCTTAAATCTACTGTGCATTAATTTTTCAAATCTTTTAGAAAAATTTGGGTTTGTAGACCCGAAAATAATGTCATCGACGTAAATTTGCACAAGTAGAATGTCCTCCCCGTATCTTATCGTGAATAGGGTAGGGTCAATTATACCTTTGGTAAAACCTTTGGACTTTAGAAAATTTGAGAGTTCATCATACCAGGCTCTCGGAGCTTGCTTTAATCCATATAGAGCTTTCCTTAGTCGGTAGACTTTTTCTTAATGATCAGGATCAACGAACCCATCTGGTTGTGCAACATAAACCTCCTCCTTCAGTGGACCATCAAGAAATGCCATTTTTACGTCTATTTGATAGATTGGAAAAGACTTGTGTGCGGCATAGGCGACGAAAATCCAAACAGCTTCCAAGCGAGCAATTGGATCAAATGATTCCTCGAAATTAATACCCTCTTCCTGAGCATATCCCTTAGCTACAAGTCGTGCCTTGTTGCGAATTACAGTTTGATCTTCATCCTTTTTGTTCTTCCATAACCACTTTAGCATGATTACGTTCTTGCCAAAGGGTTTGACAACGAGTTCCCAGACTTGGAGTCTGTCAAACTGATGAAGTTCTTCCTGCATTGCCTCTATCTATGCAGAATTATCCATTGCTTCCTTAATGGTTTTTGGTTCAACAATACTCACGGTGAGCGTGAACATATACATTTCAGGATCTGTTGCAAGTTGTCGTCTTGTTTGCACTGGCTTGGGTGGATTTCCACGAACTTGTTCTAGCGGGTGATCTTTTGTCCATCGGTATTCGGAATCCTATGGTTGATAGAAGGTATGCATATTTGAATTATTAATATTACGTGAGGAGGACTCAGCAATTTCTCGTACCGGTGTACAGAAAGGATTGATAAATTCATCTTGATGGAACTGTGTATCTTCTGCTTGATTATTGTTGTTTTCCTCAACATTAACATTTGTTGGATTAGTTGGTTCTGTTGAAGATTGAATATTCGTTGTAGGTGGTGTGTCTTGTTGTTTAGAATTATCAGTGGGAGAAGAAGACTTGTTTACACTTGAAGTACCTGCATTGAATAATTCATCATACAAAGGACCGAAAAGAAGATCCAACTCTTATTGTGACGGAATTGTTATATCTGCTGAAGGAGAAACTTTTTATAGTTGGGGGACAGGGCCAGAGTTGTCATAATTTGACGCCTTTTGTCGTTGGGGAACGAGGCCTGAAGTGTCATTAGCAACAGACGTCTCAGTCATCTCTTTGATCTCATCAAATCTGAGATGTATAGATTTAACTATCAATCGGGTTCTCTTATTGTAAACACGATATCCCTTAGACTGAGTGGAATATCCTACCAGAATGCACGGATCTCCTTTTTCGTTCATCTTATCTAGATTTTCACCATCTCTTGTTAGGTAACAAGTGCAACCAAAAATGTTAAGGTGTTTAATTGAAGGTTTCCTGTCATTGATGATGTGATATGTCATTTTCTCATGTGTCAGGATGATGATAGATCTGTTTTGAGTATAGCATGCGGTTGCAATTGCCTCAGCCCAAAAGAACAAAGGAAGTTTAGAAGCTGAAAGCATCATTCGAGCAGCCTCAACTAGTGTACGGTTTCGTCTTTTGACAATGCCATTCTGTTCAGATGTTCGAGGATAGAAGTTTGATGCTCAATTCCTTCTTCTTTGAAGAATGCATGGAGTGTCTTGTTTAAGAACTTTGTGTCTCTGTCAGTTCGAACAGAAATTACTAGGGCTTGTAGATTCCATTGAATCATTGTAAGGAAATCTTTTAGAACTTCTGGTGTTTCATACTTGGATCTTAGAAATAGAGTCCAAGTATATCTGGAGGAGTTGTCTACAATTACCAAAATATATTTCTTCTCATTTATGCTAGCAACCAGCATTGGACCACATAAGTCTATATGAAGCAAATTTAATCGTCCTTTTGAACTTGGAACAGCCTTTGTCTTGAATGAACTTCTTTTTGCTTTACTCACTTCACAAGAGGAACATAGTTGATCCTTGACATATTTCA
>BQNB010090325.1:13513-27174 GCA_026074375.1 Tanacetum coccineum | reverse complement strand
TCCATAAGCCCATCCAGAACTGGCTTATCATCCAAAAAATAAGTTGTGGTGTATTTGAGAGTGATTTACTCTTAACTACTTAACTCTTTAAATTTATTTAATTAAAGCAGCTTATAAACAAGCTGTATTGAGAGCTTTTTGAACACAAAACAACACAATGAAGAAACTTAACACTTGGAATTTGTAAATTGACTTAAAAACTCAAATTTGCATTAAAACTTGAAAGTGTTACAAGGCTGAAAGTAAAAGCTGTAAAATGAGTTTAAAAGAACTGAAAATAAGCTAAGTTATATTAAAAATTAAAAACTAACTAGTTGCCTCAAAGGCTTACAAAAGACTCTATTTATAGCCGAAGTCTTCTTCTTTGGGCTTGCAGCTTGTGCTTCTTTGGAGAGACAAAAACCAAGTGTGCTTGTTGTGTGAGGTGATTCTAAAACAAATCCCAGCCTTCAATTTCTTTTGTGCTTCTTTGGAGTCAATCATAGCCATCGAAAATACTTGGGAATGGTGAGGGATTGCCAACATGGCACTTATACAGCTGGGGGGTTGATAGAGGAGTGGTTGAAATGATTTATCTAGGGTGTTGAGTGGTTTTGCAGGGAAGAAGTATGGGACGACATCCCTAGCTGTACCTGGGTTTTTGTTTTGGGCGGGAAGAATGGAGTTTGGGAAGGTTGGCAGTTTTGGCCCCTCACTTCTTATAACTTTATTGTTTCAAACTTTGCCCGGTTTGCAATTTCGACCCTTGTCTTTTTCTTTTGTAATACAACTTGAGGTTTGGCAGTTTTAGTCCCTCAAGTTGTATTTTCTTCAATTGGTTGACTTTTGACTTTGTCAGGGTTGATTTTCTGACTTTGACTGACTTTGGCTTTGGTTTGACTTTGTCTTTTCCATTCCGTGCTCGGCTTTGTTTGTTTTTGGCTTTCTTTTTGAATATCCGTTCCTGCACAATTCAAATGCAAAACATACAAATACAATGTATTTTTGGTACGTTTTTAGTCATTTAAGTCCGTTTTTAATGGAAAATGGTATGTGTAATTAATCACATACCAACTACTATTGGTATTCAGAGTTAATGCTGCTGGTATAATGTTACAACTGCTGAAAGATTAAGACTGCTGAAAGAGTTTTTACTGTCAGAGAAAGGATAAAGACAGAAGAAAGGATAAAGATTGTTTGGAAAACAAGATTACTTACATGATAAGAATTAGTTATTTATAGAATAGATCATAGAGAATATTCTAAGTCTTAGGAATATATTGTAAATCGACTAGGACTCCTTGTTGTATAAAAGGAGATCCTAGGGCATAGAGTTTGATATCTAGAAATATTTTGTTTTGATATCGTTATAGCTTCAAGGTTTTGTAACCCTAATACTAGTTAGAGTATTCGTGTTAATATATTGAAGCTTTGTTTGCTAATCTGTGTGTTCATTAGAATTACTGTTCTATTGCATATTCTTCTTATTGATCAAAGATTAGATTCCGCATAATCTTTGATATATTTTATAAAGTTTCTATCATAGTTGTGTTGGATTTATCTAGCATAACTAAACCTTACACAAGCTAAGGAATAGCAGTTCTTGTTGAGAAGCTTTAAATAAGAAGAAACTACTTTTACACACAAGGTCTGTTTGTTACAAAGAGATGGATCAAGACTCAGCACATATGGTGGCTGCATCAAAAGTGCCTATGCTCAAACCAGGTGAGTATGAGCTTTGGAGGATGAGGATGGAACAGTACATCCAGATGATTGATTATTCTCTATGGGAAGTCATAGAGAATGGTAATGCACCTCCAATAACAAAAGTTGTTGAAGGTGTTGAAACTATAATTGCTCCTACAACTGCTAAAGAAAAGGCACAAAGGAGGTTAGAGTTGAAGGCAAGAAGCACTTTATTGATGGGCATTCCTAATGAACATCAATTGAAGTTTAACTCCATCAAATATGCCAAGTCATTGCTGCAGGCTATTGAGAAGAGGTTTGGAGGGAATGCTGCTACTAAAATACTTAGAGGAATCTTCTATAGCAGTAGTATGAAAATTTTACTGCATCTAGCTCAGAGGTGTTAGATCAAACCTTTGATAGGCTTCAAAAGCTTATCAGTCAGTTGGAGATTCATGGTGAAAGTATCTCACAAGAATATGTGAATCAGAAGTTCTTAAGAAGTCTGTCACCAGAATGGAACACACATACCATTGTGTGGAGGAACAAGCCTGAGATAGATACACTAAGCCTGGATGATCTTTACAACAACCTGAAGATCTATGAACCAGAGGTCAAAGGGACATCAAGCTCAAGCACAAACACATTAAACGTAGCCTTTGTGTCCTCAAACAGCACCAGCAGTAAAAATGGAGCAGTTAATACTGCTTATGGTCCTACAACTGCTAGCACTCAAGCTATTGTTGTTAACTCAAAAATAATTGACAACTTGAGTAATGCTGTCATCTGTGCTTTCTTTGCAAGTCAACCAAACAGTCCACAACTTGACAATGAGGACTTGCAACAAATTAATCCTGATGATTTAGAAGAGATGGATTTAAGGTGGCAGATGGCTATGCTAACAATGAGGGCAAGGAGATTCTTGAAGAACACTGGAAGGAAGTTTTCTATGAATGGTACTGAGACCATTGGGTTTGATAAGTCTAAGGTGGAGTGTTACAACTGCCACAAAAGGGGACACTTTGCAAAGGAGTGCATGGCTCCAAGGAACCAAGAAAACAATAATATGGAGAACACAAGAAGGGTTGTGCCAGTGGAGACAACTACTTCTAATGCTTTGGTGTATTGTGATGGTTCTGGTTATGATTGGAGTGATTAAGCATAAGAAGGTCCAACTAACTTTGCATTCATGGCTTACTCTTTTATAAGTTCTAACTCTGAGGTATCTATTGATTCAAACTGTTCATCATCTTGTTTAGAAAATGTTCAAATTCTTAAAGAACAAAATGAACAACTGTTAAAAGACTTAAGGACATCTAAGTTAAATGCTATTGCTTATAAAACAGGTTTAGAGTCTGTAGAAGCAAGACTTCTAGTTTATAAGAAAAATGAGAACGTTTATAAGGAAGATATCAAGGTCTTAAAATGCGAGATTCATTTAAGAGAAGTAGCCATTACAGAGCTTAGGAGGAAGTTAGAACTGGCTCAAAAACAAAAAAAGATGAAATTCAGCTAACAGTAGAAAATTTTGAGAATTCGTATAAAAGCTTAAGCAAACTAATAGACTGTCAGATAGTTGATAAGTGCAAACAAGTTTAAGGTATAATGCTGTTCCACCTCCCTATACAAGAAACTTTATGCCTCCAAAACCTGATTTGTCATTCTCTGGTCTAGAAGAGTTTATGAATGAGTCTATAGTTAGTGAGCCTATAGTTAAGAAGCCTGCAGTTGAGACTAGTGAAGCTAAGGTTAGTGAAGCAAAGCCTAAAGTAGTTAGGAAGAATAATGGTGCTCCACTTATTGAGGATTGGGTGTCTGATAGTGAGGAAGAAGATGTGCCTCAGGCTAAGATTGAAAAGAAAACAGTTAAACCTAGTTTTGCTAAGAAAGAGTGTAGGATCCCGTAATCACTTCATAACATATATATCATACACGAATCGAACTAGAAAAGAGAAAGAGAGTGAGTTGTTTAGAGAGAGAAAGAGGAGAGAGAATTGAGAGAGAAAAGAGAAATATGGAAAAGAAGAATTATATTGGAAATGAAACAACTAACTTTTTCTAAAGAAGAAAAAGCTCAATACCTACAAGAAAAATCGCTGGTGCCTAGTGATGATGATGAAGATGTATAATTCATAGCAAATCAATCTTATTGCACATTATAATGATAGATCCTCTTGTAGGATCCCATAACACTTCACTTCATAGAATCAAACACGAATTAGAACTAGAAAGGAGAAAGAAAGAGTTGTTCTAGAGAGAGAGATGAGAGAAAAGAGAAATGGAATTATATTTGAAAAATGAACAACTAGCTTTTTCTAAAGAAGAAAAAGCTTATATACCCCGTCACGTTAAAGGACGCGCGGGATATTTAACTAGGACCCGAGCTCGGGTTTTGCTTGGGATTAAACCCGAAACATATACAATATTAGATTAACTATCGAGCCCGATTCCTGATACTTTCCTATTACAACGTTAACTATTTGAGTTGACAGGACTTAAAAGACATAATGAAAACAAACTCATGTTCGACTCCTATATTTGAGGCTAACAATCTCCCCCGAAGTGAGTTTATTGATGACACTCCTTCATGAGATCAGTGAGATTGCTTTTGTCGTTTAAGCTCGTGTGGTCTTGGTCTTTTTCTTTGTTCTTTGTTGTAGGTTTGTTCCTTCATGCTTTGCGATCTAGACTTTGAGCCTTTGTTATTGTCTTTATCGTCTATGCCATCTTGCGTCTTTGACCAACATGCTTATACTATTGCATTATCTTGAAAGCTTTAAATCAGAGTTAGCGGAAGTCTTTGTCTTTAAATCTTAAGCTTTTATTGATTGATCTGTCTTTGTAGAATGCGAGCATTTGAATATGTTGAGTAAATGAATCGTCTTTGGTTGATTGGGATACCGTCACCACGTTTTTAACCTGACAGTTTACATTAGTGATAATCGTACGAAAACTGATTTGAATCAATCGAAGTCATTAATTGTAAAAGCGTTTTTGTAACACCTCTGGGAGTTATTAATCTGTTATCAAAATTCATCTAACCGTCAACTCATTTACGGACCAAAATCGATATCCAGTTGTCAAAGTTTGATTAATATAGTATCTTGCAAGTCACCTACCAAGAGCTTGTTTTTATGCTGGTCAAGCAGGATTTCCATCTTCATGTGAATTAACTTTAGTATCACTGGTTGGTTTGGCAAATATCACCAATGATATTGCCGTAGGTCTCTTGATAAAAACTTGTGTACCTGATGATGTTCAACAAGGTTTGAAATGGAATGTGTCCTAACGAGATTTTGATTGATCTCTTGGCTCTAGACTCGATTAGTTGCATTTTGGTTTTAGTACTCAGGTGGCTAGGAGCATTTTGCCACCTATACAATATCAATACATCTCGGAGTTGAGTGTCAATAGGATAACTTGTGTATCTCCGTGACAAATGAGATACAAGTAGTTTCTGTTTGGAGAGAAACCCGAATTGGGTCTGGGATGGTTGTGCATTGCATCAACTAGTACATGCTGGACATTTTCAATGTCAGCAATCAACTTGTGATTCTGACAGCATATGTATTGACCCGATTTCTGCCTTAAGTTGTGTGTAGGGCTTCTTTCTTTAGACCCTTTATCCATACATTTCTATTCTTTCTTTAGACCCTTTATCCATACATTTCTATTTCATTCTTCAACGCCTTCAATGCTTACCAAGACGTCATTACTAACACCTTGTTGTGATTGTTCTAGTGTTAGCTCAATCTTAGTCAGCATTATTCCCATATACATTCATCTCCAATCATACCTAAGGACTGCTATTTCTAACTTTGGATTATCCTTGGGTAGATCCTCCGGTTCTGGTTGGATCATAGGATTGATTCCTAACCTAACCACCTTATGACTTCAGAATCATCGTGAAATTAAGATGTTGTTGGGTATAAGATCGAACCATAAAACATTTTCTTACTGTTCAGCACATTGAGTCGATGAGATCATATTTTAATTACATTTTCTCCCCTTATTTTAAATAATAAACACTTAGTTTTTGAAATACCTTGTGATTAAAAAATATCTTGAAAATTTCATGGGAGAAAATATTATTAGCATGAATGGTTTGGAACATTTTGATAATGTTTTGAATACATAAGAATTGTCGATGTTGATGTATCCAAGAACATTAAAACTTTATTTTTCGAAAAAACTCCCCCTCAAAAATAGGACCAATTGAGAAATGTTGTATTTTGAATAACTAGGTGAGGATGGAGTGTTGAAACAACACAATTTTGGAAAGATTTTGATTTGTCAACGTGAAATTCTGGATTAAATATTGTGTTCATCTATTTAGAAAAACATATGTAAGGACTTCTCTTCTAACGCTAAGGGTAAGCGACACTTAACACGTTATACTTTCATTTTTCTTGAGCTAAAGATATTGATATGTCTTGTAAGATCTGCTCAAGACCGAGGTATGTTATTTTTTCTCTTTGTGAGGAAAGTTATAAACCTTCCTTTATTTGAAGTCCGGGTTATGTACTGACATTTGCACATAAGCCATTTAGAAAATTAGAAATGACATGTTTTGAAACTATTTGCAATTCTCGCTCGAACTTCATTTACACACCCGTGTCAATGTTAATCGACATTTCTAAGCACGTAAATGTTATCGATTCCAAGAGACATGTCGAGAAGAATCTTTTTGGAAATTTTCTGATTTTCTGATTTTGTATTTTCTATATATATACCTGTTGTCCTCAGCATTGCTATGTGAAAGTGGAATAGTAATTCCAACTCTTGTCTTGATGTAGCTGTCTTGACTGCTAGAGGAACAACCTTTGGAACCAGCTTTGAACTTGACGGTTCGTTGCTGTGGTCTTGAATTCCGAGTTCTGAACGGTTATGATCAGAAGTCATTTGATGAAGAACGAGGCCTGAACTGATGTGAACAGACGTCATTGCCATGAAGACCGAGGCTTGATCTGCTGCGATCAAACGTCTTTTGAACATTGAGGAACGGGGCCTGAAGTGTTATTTTCAGCAGACACCATTTGACATTGACGACCGAGGCTTGAACTGCTGTGTTCAAACATCATTTTAAGATTTCATCTTTTGTGAAACCATTCTGGCACTGGTTTCTTAGATATCAAAAATTTCAGCAACCATACTCTGAGATTTTCCTGCTTTTCATTGTATAGTGCATCTGCAGTTATGTCAATTCTTTGTTGCTTTTGACCATTGAATGACGTACCTGCACTTAAACCCAGAGTTTGTTTGCATGCATGAATATGAGGGATATCTACTATTGAACCATGCGCGGGTTCACTGTCAACCTTGCCCGTGCAAGAGTTGAGTAACTTTCCTGTGGGAATCCACCTAAGACGAACATTACTAAAGATTCTACCCGTTGGTTTCCACCTAAGACAAGATCTAGGATTCATTGTTTTCTCAGGGACAGTGGTAGTCTTTTTGTTTGAGAACCTATGTCCTGTGGGGATCTGTCTTTCTGGTTTCTTAGATGCACTTGACTTTTCTACGGGCATATATCTCTTTGTTGTCTTATGGGATTTTGCATCCTTATTCTGTGCAGAGGCACGAGGATTTAACCTTGAGAGGTATTCTAAGACGCATTCATCATGATTTGCACTGTAAAGGCACTTTTTGCATGTAGGACATTGCAACAAGTATTGAACTTCAGAAAGCGTTTTTGTTTCTTGTCGCCTAAGTGAACATCTTGTTTGAAACCCGAATACTCATTGATGCTTGCCAATTCCTATGGTTTTGGTTTTTCAAACCATTGGCGTGTTGGGTAATTGTTTAGGATCAATCATACTAGGTTTTCCCATTCAATTCTTTTGTCCTTTGAAGTTGTCACTTTTCTTAGTTTCTTAGGTAGTAGTTATGTACCATTGTCATTTGAGCCTATCTTTTTCCCTTGGTGACTGATGTGACCATGCTTTGGGCAAATCCTTTGAGGGGGCCAGGTGTGTGCAATCACATTGTAGTGTTTCGAACTTGCATGTTTTTAATCTGAGGGCAAAAATTCTGTTGAGGTGGCTTGTTTAAAAAAAACCATCTGACACATTAGTTTTATTAACCGACTGCTGTTTCGTTTGAAAAAATCTAATTCTCAGAGGAAATGAAATTTGAAAAAAGGAGTCGGTTTTTTCCTAAAACTGATTGGTTTTGGAATTCGTTTTGAGCATTCGGTTGTTCGAACACAGATTGTTTTTTAAACTGAGTTTCCACAGACTTTCCTTTGCAGTTCTCGATTAGTTCTTTAACTCACTTCTGGCTATGTTTTGTATTGCAGTTTTGAGCTTTCAAATCTTGTATTTCATGATATTGTTCACGTTTCTTTTCGAATACACAATTTGAATCTGTTTTTCTTTGCAAATGGGTTGTTTTTATCTGTTCTTGACAATGTTGAACGAAAGTTCAGCGAAATTGAGTGTTCTTTCTAGTTTATCAAAATTTTTTAACAAATTTTATGAACTTCTTTGGTTAACAGATTCGTTTTGTTCGATGCTTTTGTGCAAGACATTCACATTCTTTGACTTTATGACGCTATAAGCATTGCCATTCAGTATTAGCATTTAAATCAGACATAGAATGGCAAATAACGAACAAGTAAACCATCTTTAGACACACATCTTCGAGAAGAGTCATATATGGTTGGAAAAATCAGCCTTTTCTGATTCAAGTTCGTCAATCTCCTTTTCAAGGGATTTAACGTACTCCAAATCGTCATTCATTTCTCTTTTTAGTTCATGAACAAAACAATGACTGTCCAGTATAGTTTTGTTTGAAAGAGGCATTAATAACGTTTTGATCAAAACTTCCATAGTCTTAGCAGTTGGGTTAGGAAATGCACTATTAGTATGATTAGACCAAGTTTGTTGACAAATTGTTCTAAAATGATTGAAGTTGTTTGTCATTTCGTTATAAAGTTGTCTACTTTTATAATGGATTGAAATGGGTTATGAAGCGAAAGGCACGTTTTTAGCAATGTTTGGCCTATTGTCCTAACAAACGTTTTTCTCCACTTTGTCTTCGCCTAACTTCTTTAGCGCGTTCAAATCTGATCAAGATAGGTGTGGATGGTGGTTTGAAAGTTTCGTAAAGACTGTTTTTGATTTATGTGTAATCATATGGTTTTCCACTTTGTCTTTATACAATTATTGTTTATCTCCTTTTTCAAGAAGTCACTGGTCTCTTCCCCATTGGGGCAAAATCTGTTTTGCAGGATCAGAAGTATCATATGGGATCTCATAAATCGGAGGTTTTCAGATTGAGCTTTCTTGAGGGTACTTTGGTATTAGAAGGTTGATCTTATAGTATACGTTGCGCATTTGGGTGCAAACATGTGTATGGTCTGAATATGACTGGGATTGCGGTTTATAAGAATTTCATTTAAAAACTTTATTTTGTTTGTCCATTTCAATCATCGTGGCAATGTTTTTCCTTCTCAACCTTTAAATCCGTAAAACCTTCCTTTTCTCTTTGAGTTGACCTTTTCAAATGTGGATAGTTAACAGCTCTTTTTGACTAGCTCATCGCTGCTTTCTGATTGACAATGAAATTTCACTAGGTTTTAGTTTTTAAACCTTCTTTTATGTATTGTTTTTCGAGCTAATGGTCCTTAGAGTTTCATTTAACTATTGTTTGAAGTATTTTATTATCACTCGTTTGGTATTAAGGGAGGCTGTATTTCTCAAGCTCCAGTCTGTTTGGTTCTGAAGTTCAATCAGGACCTATCCCGTATGCTAGTCGCTCCAGAGCCTACTAGTTTCATCAAGGTTAGTTTTGCACTCTACTTTAAGGTACCAGATGCGTCCTGCTATATTTAAATTGCTTTAATACCGTTTTGTTTTCCTCCGTATCAAGAGTCAAATTAGCAATTAAATTAGCAAGCGCAACATGCGAGCCATGGTTACCGCTCCTACTGATGGAAAGCTTCCTTTATGTGAACGATGTTTTACTCACCATGTTGGTCAATGTACGATCAAGTGTCACAAGTTAGTGTGGATAGGTTTCTTTTTTTTTTTTTTTTTTTTTCGTTGGGCACAAGGCAAGGTATTGTAAGGAGAAGAGTGTTGCCACAGGTGCTAACGCTCAGCCTGTTTGGACTTGTTATGATTGTGGTGAGCAAGATCATACTAAGAACCAATGCCCAAAGAAGATTAAGCAAGAAGAAGCTCGAGAAGTTTGTGGCCGAGCTTATGCTATTGAGGATGCTGAGCTTCAAGGTCCGAATGTGGTTACTGGTACGTTTCTGCTCAATAACCGCTATGCTTTTTTTATTCGATTCGGGTTCCGATATGAGTTTTGTGGATACTAGATTTAGTTCCATGCTTGATATCGATAGGTTTTTTAATAGGAGCTAGTTCTAAGGTAGAGTTAGAAGATGGAAGGGTAGTTAGTACGAACACAGTTTTGAAAGGTTGCACTTTAAATTTAGTGAACCTTTTGTTTTTGAATCGGATCTTATGTATTGAGCTTTTTGGGTTATGTTTGACGTCATAATCGGTATGGATTGGCTTGTCAAGCGCGATACCGTTATCGTCTGTGGCGAGAAAGTTGTTCGTATACCGCATGGGAACAAGATATTGATAGTCGAAAGCGACAAGGATGTATCTCGATTAAAGGTCATTTCGTGTATCAAGACTCGTAAGTACGTCGAGCGAGGTTGCCATTTGTTTTTGGCACATGTGACGGAAAACAAGTCGAAAGAGAAACGAATGGAAGACGTGCCTGTAATTCGTGATTTTCCTAAGGTGTTTCCTGAGGAGTTGCCAGGACTACCACCGCCGAGGCAAGTAGAATTTCGAATTGATCTAGTACCGGGGGCTGCACCTGTTGCACGTGCACCGTATAGATTGGCACCGTCTGAAATAAGAGAGTTGTCGGTACAACTACAAGAGCTGCTGGAGAAAGGATTTATTCGTCCGAGTTCATCACCGTGAGGAGCACCAGTGTTGTTTGTGAAGAAGAAAGATGGATCTTTTAGAATGTGTATAGATTATAACGAGTTGAACAAGTTGACTGTCAAGAATCGTTATCCTCTTCTGAGAATTGATGATTTATTTGACCAACTGCAAGGTTCGAGCGTGTATTCTAAGATCGATCTGCGATCAGGATATCACCAGTTATGCATTAAAGAAGAAGACATTCCGATTACTGCATTTAGAACTCGGTAAGGTCACTTTGAGTTCCAAGTAATGCCGTTTGAATTGACTAATGTGCCTGCTGTATTTATGGACTTAATGAACCGAGTATGCAAGCCATATCTTGATAACTTCGTCATAGTGTTCATCGATGATATTTTGGTTTATTCTAAGGACGAAAAAGAGCATGGGAAGCATTTGAAGATTATTCTGGAGCTGCTTAAGAAGGAGAGATTGTAAGCCAAGTTTTCAAAGTGTGATTTTTGGCTAGATTTAGTATAATTTATGGGTCATGTGATTGATCGTAGTGGTGTTCATGTTGATCCTGCCAAGATTGAAGCCATTAAGAGTTGGGCTGCACCGACGACGCCAACGGAGGTGAGGCAATTTCTTGGATTGGCTGGGTATTATAAGAGGTTTATTGAAGGTTTTTCTTTGATTTCTAAGCTACTGACTAAGTTGACTCAGAAAAATAAGAAATAAGAGCGAGGAAAAGAAGAAGAAGCTTTTCAAACATTAAAGCAGAAGTTGTGTAGTGCACCGATCTTAGCGTTGCCCGAAGAAACAGAAAATTTCGTGGTGTATTGTGACGCATCACTTAAAGGTTAAGGATCCGTACTGATGCAAAGAGAAAAGTTGATACCGTATGCTTCTAGACAACTGAAAGTCCATGAAGAGAATTACACTACTCATGATTTGGAATTAGGAGCCATTGTTTTCGCTCTTAGATTATGGAGACATTATTTATATGGAACGAAGTATGTGGTTTTCACCCATCACAAGAGCCTACAATATATTTTGAATCAGAAAGAGCTAAACTTGAGACAACGAAGATGGATTGAGTTGTTGAGTGATTATGATTGTGAAATTCGGTATCATCCTGGAAAAGCAAATGTTGTGGCTGACGCCTTAAGTCGCAAGGAAAGAATTAAGCCATTGAGTGTTCGAGCTTTGATGATGACTGTTCACAATGATTTACCGAAGCAAATTCGTGAAGCTCAGAAGGAAGCAATGAAGAAGAAGAATGTTAAGGCAGAACATTTGGGGAGATTGATTAAGTCAATATTCGAATTTCGCCCTAATGGAACACGTTGTTTTGGAAATCGTGTTTGGTTGCCGCGATTCAGTGGGTTGAGGGATTTGGTTATGCACGAGTCGCATAAGTCCAAGTATTCTATCCATCCGGGATCGGACAAGATGTATCAAGATCTGAAACCATTAACTGGTGGCCGAATATGAAAGCTGATATCGCCACGTATGTTAGTAAGTGTCTGACTTGTGCGAAGGTTAAAGCAGAGCATCAGAAACCGTCTCGATTGCTGCAACAACCAGAGATTCTATTTTGGAAGTGGGAAAGGATCACTATGGATTTTGTGAGTGGATTTCCAAGAACGCCGAGCGGGTACGATACGATTTGGGTTATTGTCAACCGACTAACCAAATCAGCTCATTTCTTGCCAATGAAGAAAACGGATAGTATGGAGAAACTCACGCTACTTTATTTGAAGGAAATAGTGTGTAGGCATGGTGATCTGTTTTCTTTAGCAGATTTCGGAATCGGAGTAGCCATTATCGTTAAACTTTTTGAGAAGATCGCTTCAGGAAGCGTTGGGGACGAATTTGAATATGAGTACCGCTTACCATCCTCAAACGAATGGTCAAAGCGAAAGGACAATACAAACGTTGGAAGATATGTTGCGTGCCTGTGTGAATAACTTTGGAAGTAGTTGGGATCGCCATTTGCCGTTGGTCGAGTTCTCATACAACAATAGTTATCACGCAAGTATTAAGGCTGCACCATATGAAGCTTTGTACGAAAGAAAGTGAAGATCGCCTGTATGTTGGAGTGAGGTTGGGGATATCTAACTCACCGGCCCAGAATTGATACGTGATACGACCGAGAAGATTGTCCAAATTAAGAACCGTTTGTTAGCTGCTCGTAGTCGCCAGAAGAGTTACGCAGATAAGAGACTTAAGCCGTTGGAGTTTGAAGTTGGTAATATGGTATTGCTTAAGGTATCGTCATGGAAGGGCGCTGTGCATTTTGGAAAGCGCGGAAAGTTAAGTCCACGTTACATTGGGCCATTCAAGATTCTAGCTAGAGTGGGTCCTGTAGCTTCCACGTTGGAGTTGCCTGAAGAGTTGAAAGGGATTCATATTACTTTTCATGTTTTGAATCTTAAGAAGTGTTTAGCGGAAGGTGATGTTATTGTTTCGATAGATGAGATTCAACTTGATGATAAGTTGCACATGATTAAAGAGCCAGTGGAAGTTGTTGATAGATACGTTAAGCGACTTAAGCAGAGTTGGATACCTATTGTTAAGGTTCGTTGGAATTCACAAAGAGGTCCAGAATTTACTTGGGAACGTGAGGATCAGATTAAGAAGAAGTACCCTCATCTCTTTACAAGTAAGGACGAAGCGAGGAAAGCGGATAGGTCGACCTGAGCACCAGGACGACGCTCCCTAAAGGAGGGGAAAATGTAACAACCCGAGTTTCAGGTCAACGTCTATCCCTAGCTAAGATAGTTATTTTAGTTACGTAAATAATTATAGTCGTTTATATTATATGAGGTTTGATAGAAATTTCCTTTGATAAGGTAATTTCAATCCGTGGATGAGTTTTTATCTGTTTTTAGCATTTAAGAAAGTCAGAAAAACTTATATTATTGCTCCGAGAGTATGATTATGTTATTTTTGTATTTTACGTCGTTTCCCCGAGTTTTTGTAAAAACCGTGTTTAAAGGTCGTATTTTGTGAGGTTTAACGTTTTAACAAAGGTTTTAAACTATATTTAATGGGACGGATTTAATATATTTATAAACGTGGTGTGACCCGTGTATT
>BQNB010090324.1:0-27174 GCA_026074375.1 Tanacetum coccineum | reverse complement strand
AGGAATGACCCAAAATAGAATGCCCAGATGATGAATGATCTGAAGATGAATGACCCGATGATGATCCAGAAGTAAAACAATCCAAGTGATGTGATGTGTACCTCAATGCTAAACGATGAGAAGGTAAAGGTTTAACCGACTTCCTCGCAGTCAATGCCCTACATGGCCTACCGGGATGAGTATGGTGTGGAAAACTAGAAGGGGGGTTGAATAGTTTACCGCTTTTTAATTTAAGGTTTTAAAGTGTTTGTAAAAATTCTAGATTCGACTTTATGTGAATTCAACACTTGCACAATATAAACAATATACTTATCTAAACAATTAATAAGATAGTATGATAAAATAATGCAAGACAAGAGATAAGAGTAAGAACAATCAAACCACAACGCGAGGATTTATAGTGGGTCGGTAACGAAGCACCTCTTCGCCCTACTTCACTCCCCGAGCACCTAACTCGAAAGTTTTCTTCACTATGTCAACAAGATCCCTTATGGCAGAGAAAACCGTACACAACGTTGCTTACACCGATTTACGACAAAAAGCTAAATGTCGAGTTCTAATCTTAGCTAGAACCAATCTATCATAACACGACTTCACTACTTGTTCACGAATTCTTCACAACTTCAAGACTTTTTCACAACTTCAAGACTTCACTTCACCACACTACTTATATCACAACTATCTAACACGATCGCCAAGATCTAGCTACTACACACAAATACAAGATATACAATTGATTTACAAATATGTGATATGAATGCAACAAGGTTGCAATACACACTAAGGTGTAATACTTCTTCACTTGATGATGGAAGTATTCTTCTCTTGCACTTGAGGAATTAAGCTTGGATCACTTGGAAACAAAGCTTTATGATTAAATGATCAAAGGATTTTAGAGAGGATATGTGGGCTGTTTTGAGCAGAAAGAATGAGTGCAAAAGGTGAGAAAATAGTGGGGAAAAGTCCAGTATTTATAGGACAAACTGGAGGAGCGTCAGTCTATGGGCGGTCCCCTTAAATAGGTGGGCGGTCCCCTTAAAATTAAGGGGGCCGCCCGTGTATTTAAGGGGGCCGCCCTAGACTAGGGGCTCCCTAGTTTGTCTTTTGTGTATGGGGAATTTTCTGGAACTTTTTAGCCGTTTAGGTTTGAAAATTTGAATTTCAAAATGTTTATTTTGAATAAAACATTTCTTTTAATTGTAGAAAATGTTTTGTAATGTTTATAAAAATGTTTACAATATTTTATAAAAGTGTGAGGTTGAATAAAAATTTCCTTTGATCATAAAATGCATTAAGCATTTATTTATTCATACCTTTAAGTGATATAATTTTCGAAATGAAAATTTACTACTAGATACTTGTTTACGTTTAATTTTACATTGAACGTTTTTATATTTTGTGATTATCAAAACGTAAAGATGTGAAAAATATTAATAATGTTTTTAGGCATTATATCTTATCAACACAACATTTATTCTTGGAATCAAAATCTACAAAGATAGGTCGAAGCGATTGATTGGACTTGGTCAAAATGCTTACATGGATAAGATCTTATAAGAGAGACAAAATGGATATATTCATCCGTGGTCATATCCCCATGCAATGAAAGACTTGAACTTGAAGTCATAACACAAGGTGCTTCAACACCTGAAGAGGGGGGAAGCGTATGAAAATGTACATTATGATTGGCTGGAGGTTACAATTATCTATGATGTAAGATGCACTTGACATGATGTTGTGTTCGACGCAAAAATATTACAAGCCGTTTTAACAGGAATCATGGTGAAAGTCACTAGATGTTGTGAAATATTATTAAGTATTTAAGAAATTAGACTAAATATATGTTCATTGGTTTATGGTGGAAATCTGAAGCTGACCTTCGTGTTGTTTCTTTTCGATGTGGATTTGAAGACTAATTAGGATGATACAAAATCTCAGACATTATATGTCTTCTTTTTGAATGGAGGCGCAGTGGACTAGAAAGCTCCAAGCAAAAGGACTAATGCTATTGTCTGCTACACGAAGATGAATACATAAGATTGCTTCAGGAAGCTGCGATAGAAAATCTATTTGGATTAGGAAGTTTATTTCAGGGCTTGGTATAGTACCAACAATAAACGAACCTATTAGAATGTTTTGCGATAATTCAGCCGCACTTATTTCGTTAATGAACGGTAGTCAGAACAGGCGCCCAAACACTACAATAAAGAGAATATCTTTATGTTCGCGGAAAGTATTGCACTGGGAGAAATTACAGGATTCCTTAATGTTCTCAAGGATGAATCTGGCTGATCCTTTACGAAGGGGCTTTACCTACTAAGTAAAGCTTACTCAAAACATGCAGGAGATGAGACTTTGTTTAGTAGTGAGTTTAATGTGATTGTGTTTGGTATTTGGATAGGGATTTTACATTAATTTATTTTTGATAATGTACTTGGTATTTTGTGTATTTTTATCTTTAATTGTGTACTATATATTGCATGTTATAAAACCGGTGAATAATAATGGTTATTATTCTAAATTAATCCGTTGTTGATTAACAATATGGGAATATTGTTAAATTAAGACAATTATGAGTGATTGATGATATTTTAGATATTAAGGATGTGTCCACCAAACTTACATGATATTCATAAGATGAACATTGGATTTCAACAACACAAGGAAATTACTTTATGGATCGTCGTTATCAAGTAAACCTTGTAAGTGATTTTTATTTACAAAATCCTTAGACGTGAGATGCAAGTAGGTTTTGCATATGTGGATAATCCTTCTTGATATAGTCTAAGTTATCCTAAAAAATGGAAAACTAATAAGGGCTATTTCAGAAGTGATTTTGAAACATGATAATTTAACATTTGTAGTCAATATAGAATTTGTTTCTTCAAAAGTTGAAGAATGATGCCACCGGGCCCCTCGTAGAATTAATCATATGTGCGTATGGCCGTACCCGAAAACTCATGTAGATATGCTCTCATGATTTTCAGATAAATCTGGATTTAGTTACATATACGAGAAACAGACTTGTTAAATAATGGAATTGTTAGGAAAATATTGTAAACAGACTTAATACTATTAGTATTAAAGTTAAGTCTGTTAGTTATAGTTAGTAGTGATAGCTAAATAGTTAGTACTGTTAGTTTAGTAGTTAAGTCTGGTAGAGCAAGTTAAGTCTGTCAGCATTAACTTAAGTGTGACAGTATTAAAGTTAATACTGTTTGGTCAGACAGTTAAGTCTGTTTGTAATTATAGTAATAGTTATCAATTAGCGTTAATCTAGGAAGAGATAAGCATTATCTCTTAACGCGTTTAGGGTTCCTTGTACTTATATATGGAAACATAGAATAGTATTGTAAACATATGAGTTGGATTGATTATTCACATAAAATAGGAATAGTAATAGCAAGTTTAGTATTTCGTTCTTGTGTTCATCTTGGTATAGAATTGCTATTCGAGTCAATATCTATATTTCACTGTTTTGTCTCTCATTAGTATCTTGGTTTTATTCAAAGGGACTAATAGTCGTTTTTAGGATCATTGAGATCCCTGTTTATAAGGACCTAACAAGTGGTGTGAGAGCCCACCAAAGGGTACTTTACACAAGATTGAACAAAGATCAAAACCTTTTAATCCACCAAAATCAAGTAGTCATGTCTGCAAACGATAATTTTTCTCTTCATGATGATGAGGAACTTTCTCTTCCATGATGATGCATCTTTGGCTGGATCTGTTCAGCATCCAACAATCGGCAGATTGCTCCTGCAAAACCACAACAAATAATACCACATACACACTTTCAACATCAAACGGCCCGTACTTCTAAAATATGATTAGATAAGGGGGCAATGGAGATGGAACATTATCATTGAGTATATAGATAATGAGGTCTGAAAGTGATTTCCAGAATGGGAAACTCAAGAAGCGAGTCACCCAAAGTAGGATGGTGTTTACAGGTTCTTCCTTCAACCACACAGGAAGAACGTTGCTGAGGAGAAAGAAAGAAAAGCTAGAACACTATTGTTAATGGCTATTCCAAAAGATCATCTCAGACGTTTTCATGGCATGGATGATGCCAAAGACATTTGGGCAGCCATTAAGACAAGGTTTGGTGGCAATGCGAACTCAAAGAAAATGCAAAAAGCTGTTTTGAAACAACAGTTTGAGGCATTTACTATCTCATCTAAGGAAAGCTTGGAGAGGGAAAGGGTTTGATAGGTTACCAAATACTCCTATCACTAATTGGTTGACCCTTGGTGTGGTGGTGTGTCAGATAAAGATGCTAATCACACTGTTTTTGAGGTCCACTTCCTCCTGCGTGGGACTGGTCTAGCATGACAATTGAGAAAAGAAGAAGAATATTGACACAATGTCAATAGATGATTTATACATAATCTTGAGTGTTCTATGAACAAAGACATCCAAACAGACATAATCTTCTTCCCTGGAAATCTGATAATGTCGGCTTTTCTATACTCAAGCCACCATCCCAAAGCCTCTTATCTTCAAGGAATGATAAGCCAAGCCACAACTCATGAAGCTCTAGAAAAAAAATTTCCTATCCACTTCCACTTCCAAAGCTAACACCAATGCTAATCCCTGGTCTTGCCTGATGAAGTCTATCCATTCTTTTATAGCCACATATGCTCTGATGATGTGGATTTGATACATGAAAGGACCTAGATCAAATTGATGATATGGACTTAGAGGAGATGGATTTAAATTGGCAGATTGCTATGATTGCGCATCAAGATAAAGAAGTTATACAAAAGACAGGAGTGAAGGCCAAGAGAGTGGATGGAAAATAATGCATGTGGCATTTGATAAAAGGAAAGTGTATGTTTCAATTGCACAATACTGGGCTTATGACAGGGCAGTGCAAGTTTAAAGGTTCAAAGAAGGTTGCAGGCAGGAAGCAAGCAGAGGTCAGATTTAGAACGCCAGTGAGAACTGAATAGGAAGCTTTGATGGACTATTGATGTAGGTCAGTCATTGGGTAGAGCAGACTTAAGATGAAGAAACTCCAATCATGCTTAATGGCTTTCATGTGAATAATGAGGTATCAATGTGCTCTAAATTGTGTTTAGATTCATATAATGCTCTTCAAGCTAAGTATGATGAATTACAATATGAATTTGGTGACCAGGAAGCTGCCTTAGTTGCCCATAAGCTAGCTGTTAAGAAATTAGAATCTCAGCTTAAAGCCTCACCAAAACAGCAATTTTCCTTAAAAGAAATATTAAATTTTCAAGCTAGTCAAATTTTTGGAAAAAGATGAAAAGCTGAAAAAGTATAGAAGAATAGGAATGAAGTGGTGTTAAGGACAAGATGCTTACAAAAAATTGTTGATTCTTGGTTTGCATCTTTAGAATCTTTGGAAGCTAGTTGATGGTGGATGAGCTCAAATGTTAAGATAGGTTTAGGTGATGCATCACTTCAAATGATGAGGTCTAGGATATGAGGAAGAGATGAGTAGAGGTTTTTCGTACTTAGGAAAACAGATGCATGATATTATGATATCCCACTATACAGCAGATTCAAACAGGTAGAATTTAAAGGTGGTCCTCTTCCTCTTAGTGGTAATTATACAACTAGGGAAAGGAGGACTTAGATGGTTTCTCTGTATGAGTTTTGGCAACATGGACCTAAAACCCTAAATCTCTAGTCCTACAGTGATCTCTCCTCTTTTTCTCCTCCTCCGTTGTTGTTGTTGAGAGAGAGACACTGTAGGACTAGGAGATTTAGGTTGAGGTCCATGTTTGCCATACTCATACAGAGAATCATCTATTCCTCCCTGTTCCATAGGTATAAATTACCACTAAGAAGGATGAGGGACACCTTTATATTCTAACCATGTTTTGCAATCTGCTGTATAGTGGGATATCATTATATCTTGCATCTGTTTTCTAGGACGATAATACCTCTACTCATTCTTCTCTTATCCTAGGAGCCTCAGCATTTGATTTGATGCCTTCCTTAACCTATTTAACAGTTGGAGCTATCCCCACAAATCAAACTTAGCTTCCAAAGATTTTTAGAAGATGCAAACCAAATAGAATCTAACAATTTTTTGTAGCATATGTGTCACTTAACAGCTTTCCATTCCTATTCTTCTATACTTTTCAGTTTTTCATTCTTTTTCAAAAATTTGATTAGCCTTGAAATTTAATTTCCTCCTTTAAGGTAAAATTGCTGTATGTGGTGAGGATTTAAGATTGAGATTCTAATTTCTTAAAGCTAGCTTATGGGCAAATAAGGCAGATTCCTGGTCACCAAATTCTGATTGTAATTCATCATAACTTAGCTGGAAGAGACATTATTATGAATCTAAACACAATTTCTTTTAGAGCTCTTTTGATACCTCATTATTAACAGTGGAAAGCCATTAGAGCAATGATTGAGGTCTTCATTGTAGTATGCTTCTTACCCAATTGATCTGACCTTCTTCAAATAGTCATCAAGCTTCCTTTTCAGTTTATCAATGGTTTGAAATCTTGACCTTGCTCTTGCTTCTGCCTGCTACTTCTATTGAACCTTTTTTTTAACTTGCATATCCATGGCAAAAAATGCCAGTATTGTTGCGAATTGTAACATTCAACTTTCCTTTATGAAATGCCAGCATTTTTCCATCCACTCTGGACTTTCTGCCTAGTATTCTTGTTAGACTTTCTTGATCTTGATGGCAATCATAGCAATATGCCAATTTATATCCATCTCTTCTACATCCATATCTCATCAATTTGTTATTAGATCTAGGTCTTCATGTAACAAATCCACTCATTCAGAGCATTTGTGGGCTAGAATAGAAAGGATTAACTTCATCAGCAAAGACAGGAAGAGTAGCAGTTGGTGTTGCTTGGAAGACGCGGAAAGTGGGATAGGAACAATAGCTTCATGAGTTGTGGACTTGGCTTATGCTTTCTTGAGAGGCGTTGGCTTGAGATTGAAAAGCCACATTATCAGATGTCAGGAAAGAAGATGATGTTCTTTTGGATGTATTGTTCAAAGACACTCAGATTATATGTAATAAATCATTCTATTGACAGTTTGTGTCCATTACTTCTTCTTCGTTCTCATTGTCATGGCTTGATAGACTGTCCCAGCAGGAGGAAGAAAGGACCTCCAAATACTTGTGGATTAGATCTTTATCTTGACCCAAACAACAGCACCCAAGGGCATCCAATTGTGATAGGAGTTTTTGTACCTATATTACCCTTTTTCTCCAAGCTTTCCTTAGATGAGGATAGTAAATGCCTCAAACTGTTGTTTCAAAACAGTTTTTGCATTTTCTCTTGAGTTCGGCATTACCACATACTGTGTCTTAATGGGCTGCACAATCTTTTGGCATCATCCAATGCCTATGGAAAAACGTCTGAGTTGATCCTTTTGGCATAGCCTTTAAATAATGTGTTCTAACTTTTTTTATTTCTCATTACGCAAACTGTTCTTCTGGTGTGGTTGTAGGGAAGAAACCCTTTGTAATCAACCCCATCCTTACCTTTGGTGACTGCTTTTCTTTGAGTTCCCCTTTCTGATCACTTTCCAGACCTCATTATATATATACTCAAGATATGTTCATCTCCATTGCCCACGTATCATAATCATCTTTTTTTTTGAAGGTCGGGCAGTTTGATGTTTGTAAAGTCTAGTGTGTTTGTGGTGATTTTATTTGTTGTGGTTTTTGCAGGAGCATCTCATTTGTTGGATTGCTTGGAACAGATCCAGCAAAGATGCATCATCATGAAGAGAAAGTTCCTCATCATAATGATGAAAGTGAAAAATTATCGTTTTGCAGGACTTTGTCTACTTTTGATTTTGGGTGGATTTAAAAGGTTTTGATCTTTGTTCAATCTTGTGTAAAGTCCCTTTGGTGGCTCTGATACCACTTGTAGGTCCTTATAAACAGGATCTCAATGAGCCTTAAACGACTTATAGTCCTTTGAATAAATCCAAAGATACTATGAGAGACAATAACAGTGAATATAGATATTGACGCGGAATATCAATGTCTATACCAAGATGAACACAAGAACGAAATACTAAACTTGCTATTACTATTACTATTTGATTGTGAATTCTCAATCAACTCATATGTTTACAATACTATTCTATGTTCCTTTTATAAGTTCAAGGAACCCTAAACGCGTTAAGAGATAATGCTTATCTCTTCCTAGATTAACGCTAATTGATAACTATTACTATAATTACAAACAGACTTAACTGTCTGACCAAACAGTATTAACTTTAATACTGTCACACTTAAGTTAATGCTGGCAGACTTAACTTGCTCTACCAGACTTAACTACTAAACTAACAGTACTAACTATTTAGCTATCAGTACTAACTATAACTAACAGACTTAACTTTAATACTAACAGTATTAAGTCTGTTTACAATATTTTCCTAACAAATCCATTATTTAAAAAGTCTGTTTCTCTTATATGTAAACTAATCAAGTTTATCGAAAATCAAATGAGAGATTCGTCATGAGTTTTCGGGTACGCATACGCACAGATGATTAATTCTACTGAGGGGCCCGTGGCATTCATTTAATTTTGAAGAATACCAAAATTCTATATTGACTACAAATGTTAAATTATCATGTTTCAAAATCACTTCTGAAATAGCCCTTATTAGTTTTCCATTTTTTAGGATAACTTAGACTATATCAAGAAGGATTATCCACATATGCAAAAACCTATTGATCGCACGTCTATGGATTTTTGTAAATTAATAAAATCAATTCAAGTTTTACTTGATAACGACGATCCATAAAGTAATTTCCTTGTGTTGTTGAAATCCAATGTTCATCTTATGAATATCATGTAAGTTTGGTGGACACATCCTTAATATCTAAAATATCATCAATCACTCATAATTGTCTTAATTTAACAATATTCCCATATTGTTAATCAACAACGGATTAATTTAGAATAATAACCATTATTATTCACGGATTTAAACATGCAAATATAGGACACAATTTAAGATAAAAATAACAAAATACCAAGTATCATTATCATAAAATAAATTATGTAAATATCCCTTATCCAAATACTAAACACAGATCTACATGAAACTACTAGCTAAACAAAGTCTCATGCTCCTGACATGTTGAGTAAGCTTTCTTTTAGGTAAAGCCTTCGTAGAAGGATCAGCCAGATTGTCATCTGTGTGAACTTTAAGGAATCTTATTTCGCCCAGTGCAATACTTTCGCGAACATAATGATATCTCTTATGGTAGTGTTTGGCGCCTTTCTGAACTACCGGTTCATTAACGAAATGAAGTGCGGCTGAATTATCGCAAAACATTCTAATAGGCTCGTTTATTGTTGGTACTATACCAAGCCCTGAAATAAACTTCCTAATCCAAATAGATTCTATCGCAGCTTCTGAAGCATCTATGTATTCAGCTTCTGTAGCAGACATTGCAGTAGTACTTTGCTTGGAGCTTTTCTAGTCCACTGCGCCTCCATTCAAAATGAAGACATATTATGTCTGAGATTTTGTATCATCTCTATTAGTCTCAAATCCAACATCGCAATAGAAATCAACTCGAAGTTCAGCTTCCGGATTTCCACCATAAACCAAGAACATATATTTAGTATTTCTTAAATACTTAAGAATATTTTTCACAACAGTCTAGTGACTTTCACCAGGATTCTGTTGAAAACGGCTTGTAATATTTTGCGCGAACACAACATCAGGTCTAGTGCATCTTACAGCATAGATAATGGAACCTACAGCCAAATCATAAGGTACATTTTGCATACGCTTCACCTCTTCAGGTGTTGAAGCACCTTGTGTTTTGTTCAAGTCAAGTCTTTCTTGCATGGGGATATGACCACGTATGGAATTATCCATTTTGTATCTCTTTAAGATCTTATCCATGTAAGCATTTTGACCAAGTCCAATCAATCGCTTCGACCTATCTTTGTAGATTTTGATTCCAAGAATAAATGTTGTGTTGATAAGATATAATGCCTAAATACCAATATTTATTATTTTCAATCTTTACGTTTGATAATCACAAAAATATAATAAAAAACGATTCAAATGTAAAACTTAAAACGTATCATGTATCTAGTAGTAAATTTTCATTTCGAAAATTATATCACTTAAAGGTATGAATAAATAAATGCTTAATGCATTTTATGATCAAAGGAAATTTTTATTCAACCTCACACTTTTAAAAAATATTGTAAACATTTTTATAAACATTACAAAACATTTTATTACTATTAAAAGAAATGTTTTCATTTCCAAAATAAACATTTTGTGAAAATTCAAAATTTCAAACCTAAACGGCCTAACTAAAAAAGTTCCAGGAAAATTTACACATACACAAAAGACAAAACTAGGGAGCCCCTAGTCTCTTGGTCGCGGTTCCCCTTAAACTACTCAGGCGGCCCCTCCTTAATTTTAAGTGGACTGCCCAACTATTTAAGGGGACTACGCCCCATAGACAGACGCTCCTCCAGTTTTGTTCCTATAAATACTTGACTTTCCCCACTATTTTCTCAACTTTGCACTCTTCTTTTACTCAAAACAGCCCATATGTCCTCTCTAAATCCTTTGATCATTTAATCGTAAAGCTTTGTTTCCAAGTGATCCAAGCTTAATTCCTCAAGTGCAAGAGAAGAATACTTCCATCATCAAGTGAAGAAGTATTACACCTTAGTGTGTATTGCAACCTTGTTGCATTCATATCACATATTTGTAAATCAATTGTATATCTTGTATTTGTGTGTAGTAGCTAGATCTTGGCGATCTTTGTAAGTATAGTTAGATCGTGGTGATCTTACCAAGTAGTGTTAGATAGTTGTGACATAAGTAGTGTGGTGAAGTGAAGTCACAAAGTTATGAAGAAGTCGTGAAGTTGTGAAGTCGTGAACAAGTCGTGAAGTCGTGTTGTGATAGATTGGTTCTAGCTAAGATTAGAACTCGACATTTAGCTTTGTGTCGTAAATCAGTGTAAGCAACGTTGTGTACGGTTTTCTCCGCCATAAGGGAGCTTGTTGACATAGTGAAGAAAACTCTCGAGTTAGGTGCTCGGGGAGTGGAGTAGGGCGAAGAGGTGCTTCGTTACCGAACCACTATAAATCCTCGCGTTGTGGTTTGATTGTTCTTACTCTTATTTCTTGTCTTACATTATTTCCTCATACTATCATATCAATTGTGTAGATAAGCATATCGTTCATATTGTGCAAGTATTGAATTCACATAAATTTGAATCTAGAATTTTTACAAATACTTTAAAACCTTAAGTAAAAAAGCAGTAAACTATACCAGGTCCGGACTCATCAGCGCCAGTGCCAGTGGGGCAAAACCTAAAGACAATCTGACAGTGAAGTACTAGTCGGGACCACTGTCCTTAAGCTGACAAATTAACGACAACTGGGTCCGCGAGCAGAGAGGAAGCACCAGCTCGACGACTTCCTCGCTGACCCTAAGCGACAATTACAATTCTCGTGTCGTCAAGTAAAGTTCGAGTAGTATAAAGAGGGGAAGCCCATTCCTTTGGAAGGACAAAATACACATATTCCAAACCACACTTTCTCTTTCTATTCTCCTCACATATATCTCATACCAACTATACTCAGCCTCACACCGGAGTTGGTCTCGGACTAAACACCCAAGGCGAGCTATCGTTGTTATTTCTTAATTTCAGCTAGGATCTGAAGGAGCTAACTCCAAGGAGCCAAGCTGAACCAGAAAACCTTAAAGTTTAAAGCCTAGTTGCTACGCGTAAGCGGCCCACGTGAATTTGCTTTAACATTGGCACCATCCGTGGGACATGGCATCCTAATTTTTTTGAACTAGAAAAATGCAAAACTATGGGAGATTCACAACCAGAAGGAGAAGGTGTTCAATGGCTTGAGGAGCAATGCACGGGGACGGACTCACAAGAAGGACCAACCGCACCCGCTCTGTTGGCTCAAACGAATCCTTTTTTAGCTTTCATCAAGGAGAATATTGATGTGTTAAGAACGTTGATTATAGAACATGGTCAGCAAACCCAGAAAAAGGCGACCCCAAAGAAACTCACCTACGGTGACTCTGAAGAAGAAGGCTCGGGAAGCTTGAGAATGAAAGGCTTATTGGAGCGATCCTCCAATGGATCCTCCGAAACCGTGAGAACTCAGAGCAAAACTCGTTCCTCCAGAAAAAGCTAAAGGAGCCTATCCAGAAGCAAAAATGTTGTCCTATTTAAGGAGGTCTGAAAGGCTGGGAAATAGGAGTAGGTCAAAAACAAAGGTCAAAGAAGGAAGAGCTAAGTCCATGTTGAGAAGGTCCGGGCAAATAGGGGTCAGTTCAGACTCCGACTATGAAGAGGATTCGAAGGACAATTGCTGATGTGTCTTTGTGCGTAGGTAATATTTATTACCAAGTTTTACTATTTATATTTTGCTGACTTTACCTAAAAATAACACTAACCGGCAGTGTACCCGATCAATTGTAGGTTCGTTGGTAAGTATGGCGTTGATCACTAAGAGCGAGTGTTAATACTTACGTCTACCAGTATTTTAGTTATATAAGTTAGTCCTAATTTATTCTATGTTATACCTAAGTTAAACCTAAAACTAACGCAAAAGAGGGTTTTCAGCCTGAGAGACTGGCACGAGTTTTGGTTTACCTAGACTGAGATTGGGCGATTAACACACACAGGTTGACAATTAGAATATAGAGAAGCGGTCAAGCCTATAGTAAGGAAACGTATTAACCATATTCAATCTAATAAAAAGCAGGTTTTAGTTTATAAGTGCAATGATTGTCTTATCTCGTTGTTGATATATCGTTCCTAGATTTAGGCGATACTTCTTCCTAAAATCTAGATCTTGCAATTCTGTCCCAATTAATCACATCCGCATAAAGTACTCATGGTTGATTATAATCTATCTAGGAGACAACATTGGTAAATATTGAAATCTAGCTCATCGAGACTTTACCCACTTATGTTCAATCGTCATATATATTCTGGTAGTCTACTGTCTATAGTGATCCAAGCAAGGAATCAGAGTGTATTTGTAATCCTAATTCACCACTTAGTCTACCATTCACCAACCAGGGGAAACACTAGAGACATGATTTGTAGTCCTATTATTCAAGAGTCGCATATAGACTATATGTAATTCTATCCCAGACTCTAGTCTACTTGGTCCATACAACTAGATCTAGTTGAATGGTAGATTAAACACATAATCAAACATAAACGAATACAAATTGATGAACATAATCAACATACAACGAATAAGATGCAATCAAAATAAACATAAACCAAACATTAAGTTATCATAAACATAGCTAATACTTAAAGGTATTAGCCAATACCCATTGTAACTATACAAATGTCATAGATGAATGATTAAGGTAAACTAAAATGTTAAGAACGATACCAAAAACCAAACGCGTATTTAGAGTAAAGAAATTACAAGGGTTTCCTATGGATTGAAGGGTGTTGCGAGACCTTCTTGGTTTCTCTTCTCTTCTAAAAGTCGAACCTAGTGGTTAATGCCTTCTTCTCAGTCTTCGGTATAAGCTTTGCACTTTTAAATTCGTTTTTAGGGTTCGGTATTTATAGGCTATAAAATTTGGTCGATACGTCGTATTAAAGGAGTTCAATACAGTGTATTGGGGTTTCTTGGCGTGGGCTCCACAATTATTATATTTCAGAATATTCCATGACTTGCAATCCAATACGGCGTATTAGGCTTTTTCTGGATACGACGTATTAATCTTCCTTCGTGGATGTTGAGTGAAGTTTAATACAAATATTCGCGTAAAAACGATATTTATATTTAATGATCTTCGTGTTTTGATAATAACAAATTTAATGTCATACTACGTAAAAGTTTACGCAAACAAGTTATTTAGTCGTAAGTTTACTTGACGACGAAAAATCACTTAAGGTATGAATATGGCATTATTAAACGTAGTTAATGATCAAAGAAAAATATTTTTTATTGCATCTAAACTTAATCGTTTGCATAAACCTTTTCTAATCAAATGATTTTAAGTAAACACATGATTAATTATAAGCTAGTTATATTAATCATGTAAGACAAAATATGATTAACCATAAGTGAAAATAGTCTTTTTAAATCTTTCTAAATCTTCTTAAATCTAAAAAATCTTTCCTTATTCACGTTAAGTAATATTTTCCTTCTAGAAGAATCTAATAAATCTGATTTTTAAATACATAAGAATATTTTGTTAAGATTTGGGGTTAATCACAAAAATATAAAAATCGTCCCAGCTGCACCTCACAGATCTAACAAAACCAAAGGACGGATCCAGATGATGGTGGATCCGTGGATTCGTAAGTCCAGCTGTTTGGACCAGATTTGAATTTTAAATGTTGGCTATAAATACCAACCTCATGTCTTCATTTTAGACAACTCTTGCAAATATTTTTCTTTCTAGCCTTTTCATTTTCATATATTCTTTAATCATTATACTTGTTTCATAATCTATTACAAGTGATCAAATCATTCCACTTTTTAGTCAAGAACACTAACTAAGACATCATGTTTCAAAGTGTTATTAGTTTAGTTGTGTCATCACTTGTGTGATATTTATCTTCTTGTATATCTTGTGTTATGTGTTGTGTTTATCATATATGTATGATAGGTTAGTATTTAGGCCATAAAATACATATTGTGTTAGATTGGTTCTATCTCGAAAGTAGAAAACAGTAGTATTTAGCTTATACGAAAAAAAATGTAAGCGAGTGTACGGTTTTCTTTTCCTAAAGGGAGCTTGTTGACATAGTAAAGAAAACTTCCAAGTTAGGTACTTGGGATAAGGGCGTAGGGAAGAGAGAGAGCTTAGTAGTTCCCGTAACTACTTAAATTATGTTATCATCGGTTTGATCTTTTCTTATTTTTACTTTTATACTTCGTAGTTACTTATTTGTTTATTACATCGCTATCATATACACTTGTGTATATCTCTTGAATTCACATAAGTTGACAATCGAAGTTTTATTTATAAAACGGTAAAAACTATTCAACCCCTTCTAGTTTCCACAATTGGTATCAGAAGCCAAGGTCACCCAAGATTTTTAACATATATTGTACATTAAAGCTTGAATCGATCTATGAATTCGGATAAATATCTAGAAGGGCAATCTTTGTCATAGACCACACTTTTTGAAAGTGCGTTTGTTTTATCATATTAGACAAAAAGATTTGAAAACTAATGTGACAATTAAAAGATTTAGTTTCTTTGGCATCTTATCTTCTCTATCAGCTAAAATATTCTAGCAGTTGAAATCTTCAAGCAGTTGTATCTTTCACACCAACAGTAGTAACTTTTGTACCAACAGCACTAACTTAACAAGCAGCATTAACTACTTAGAAAGTTTTCTTCAATCTTCATCAGCAATACTAAGTTACACCAGCAGTAGTAACTTGCAATAGTAATATATACTAGCAGTAGTAACTTATACTATCAGTAGCAACTAGCAGTACTAATATACACTAGCAGTAGTAACTTACACTAGCAATAGTAACTAGCAGTACTAACTACTTGACATATTTTTCATTAAGATTACTAACAGCACTAATTTATACTTAGCAGCAGTAACTAATACCTTAACAGTCTTAACTTCCACTTAGCAGTAGTAACTTCCAAACAGCATCAAGAGGCTTTTAATCCCAACACACGGCGATTGAAGAATCGAAAGATTTGTCATCACTAGCTCTAGATGAGCTAATCGGAAATCTAAAAGTACATGAAGTTGTCATGGAAAAGGATTATGAAATTTATAGAGGTAAAAAGGAAATGGTTAAGTCCATTGCCTTGAAAGCTAAGAAGGAGTCTAGTGATGATGAAACTTTGACATCCGGAAGCGATGACGAATAATATGATATGGCCGTAAGGAACTTTAAAAAGTTCTTTAAAAGAAAAGGTAAATTTGTTAGGCAACCAAGAGAAGAAAATATGTTATTCCGACAAAGGGATGAGAAGAAAGGAAAGAGTGATCGAAAATGCTTTAGATACGGTGATCCAAATCTTCTCATTGGCGATTGTCCAAAGCCTCATCGCAACAAAGATTAAAAGGCCTTTATTGGAGGTTCTTGGAGCGATAGCGAAAATGAAGCCGAGGACAAAACCAAGGATGAAACTTGTCTCATGGCTTAATTGTCAAATGAGGTATGCTTGAGAACGTGTTTGGAACCGGATGAATGGATTAAAGATAGCGGTTGCTCCAAACATATGACTGGTAACAAAAGTCTATTCTCTACCTACAAAGCATATGACGGAGGTAATGTTGTCTTTGGAAGTAACTTAAAAGGAAAGATCATAGGCAAATGTACGATCTCAAATGACACTCTTACTATATCTAACGTAGAACACATAGATAACTTAGCATTCAATTTACTTAGTGTCGGTCAAATTTATGATAATAAGTGTAGAGTCTTATTTATGGAAGAGGGTAGTAAAATAATTAAAGATGGTAAAATCATAGGAAAAGGGATTAGGAAAAATGGTTTATACGTAACGAAATTAGGAAATAAGTCTCAAGACAAATTGTGTCTCGCTACGGTTGTGGATAATTCTACCTTATGGCATAGAAGACTTGGTCACGCAAATATGCGTTTAATTCAATATTTGTCATCCAAATATTTAGTTAGAAATCTACGTAAGCTAAAATATGATAAACACTTTTGTGATGCTTGCAAAATTGGGAAGCAAACCCATGCAAGTCATAAAGCTAAAAATATGGTTTCTACTAAAAGATGCATAGAACTATTACATATGGATTTATTCGGTCCATCGGCTATTAAAACTTATGGAGGTAACTTGTACACCTTAGTAATAGTAGATGATTATTGTAGATACACTTGGACTAAGTTTCTAAAAACCAAAAACAAAGCTTTTGAGAAATTTAAAATATTAAGTAGGAAAATTCAAAACCAACTAGGAAGTTCTATAGTAGATATTAGAACGGACCAAGGTCGGGAATTTGATAATGAAGTACAATTCGGAGCTTATTGTGATGCACAAGGCATTACTCATACCTTGTCGGCTCCATGTACTCCGCAATCAAATGAGATAGTAGAAAGAAAGAATCGGACTTTACAAGAGATGTTTAGGACTATGTTAAACGAACAATCTATTCCATAAAAGTTTTTGTGTAATGCCGTTGATACGTCAACTTACATTCTAAATAGAATTTTAGTTTGACCAATACTAGGAAAAACCCCTTATGAAATATTTAGAGGTAGGAAACTGATAACGCTCCAAATATACATAAAATATCCCTAAAAAATACATTAAATATATATGTTAACGCATGAAATATTTCAAAGTTTGCTTGTTTGTTATGTAATATTCATTTCAGGACCAAAAATGAAGAAAAGGACTAAATGTGCAAAGGTATTCTGTTAAATGCACTAACGTTCGTTATAAGAAGAATCTAGAAGAGAATCCAAGGAAAAATTAATGAACGAGGCCATAGTGCGGCACACAATTCTTTTTGTGCGGCGTACTTCATAACGAAGTAAATGCAATTTAATTAAACACCAAGTGCGGCGCACAATTATCCTTTTGCGGCACACTTATCTTGCAGTTACTCCAAATTCATAAATGATTACAATAATTGTGCAACCTTTCACTCCCCTAATTTCTCCAACTGAAGACCCATGGATGTGTATAAATAAAGGACGAAATTTGCTTCTCAAATCATCTCATTCTTCATTCTAATCATCTACCACACACACATTTCATCTTTGATCAAGAATAGTTGTTAGGAAAGTGTTCTAGTAGAATTGTTGAAGAATCACCTTGTTCTTTATCATATTCAAGAGGAAAGTGCCATTTGATCTTAGAAGTGGTGCTAAGAAGTTGATATTTTACTATAGTTGTAATTTGCACATTATTGTAAATCTCCGAACGAATAAAGAAAAAAAAAAAAGGACCGAGTAACAAGAGCACTAATTGCTATTTGAGTTTGGTATAAAAAACACAACTTTCCCTACTTTAATTATAATTCTGAAATTCACATACTTTGTTAATGTATTTTGTTATGTGTTTTGAATTGATGAATATAAAGTAGTTTAACATGTTTGTTTGGGGATCATGAGGGAATTATGGATTAAACTTGGATAAACTAGTGAATTTTGGAAACTATCAATATGAAGTTGATGTTTTTACACTTGGACTTATTAATCTTCATTTGATCATCATTCTAGTCCGGATATAGGTCGAAAGACTCCGGCTAAATCCTTGATTTCTAAGTTGTTTGTCTATGACAACTAGATGCTAGCCTTGTGAGGATTGGCTAACAAAATGATCATTAACCAAGGGTAAAAGGGTTTAACGCTTAACCTCATGTCTAACGAACTTGGTCAAGAAAGTCCATATTCTTATTTTCTCAAATTTTAATCGAACTTAAAGCATTTTTGTAATCAAAAGTAAAGGCCGAAAGGATTTTTGATTATAATAAATAGATAATCGTTTTAGTAAACTACTCGTTTCTTTAATCGATTATACTTTAATTCTTGAACCCATTATCCATCCAGGTTTATCTATATTTGTTCTCGTACCCCCAAACAACATCATTTTATATCTTGAAGTACCTTGAAATCTTTAGATCATGACAGTCTATAAGATTTACCCTTTTCGTAATATAATCGAATCTTTTTAGAATACCCAATCCCGTGGAACGACCTGGTCTTACCCTAAACCTATACTATAAACGGGGGTTTATATTTTACCCATGTGTTAGTTGTAAAAATAAAACTAGTATTATAAATTTAAAGCTTTTGAAATACATCAAAGTTTTTGGCGCCGCTGTCGGGGATTGATTTCATTCTTGAATTAGTCATTTTTTATTACAAACTAATATTTTTAAAAATCACCGTACAGTTTTCTGGCAAATTGAACCCATTTTTCACAGAAAGTGCGCCGCACATAACCATTGTGCGCCGTTTTTTATGCAAAACTCAGAAGTACGCCGTACTTTCAGCAAGTACGCCTCACTTCTTGTCCCTTTTACAAGCAGAACAATTTTTCAAAAGAAAAGAAAATCAAAACAAAAAAAAAACCCCAAACCCATAAGCTGTAATTGATTATTTGAAAATGTGAAATTTATTCCTTGTGTTCAAGATAGTCAAAATATTTTATTATCATGATTCGTATATTAAAATGAGAAAAACCAAAAAGAACTATTTGATAGCTTACTTGTTTGAAATTCTAAATGCCTGTGTATATCTCTTATTTCCTAAGTGTTGCTTATTTGACTTTGATATCATGCAAAATAAATGTAAAAATAAAAACTTAAAAAGAATTAAAGAAATTTGTTTGATGATAAATGTGCTTAAAAACTTAATATATGCTATGTGTGATAAATATTTAGAGCATAATAAAAATAAGAAACATAAAAATGCTAAAATTAATTTTTTTACTAGACTTAAATCTTAAAAAGTACGCCGCGCTTCTTCTAAAGTGCACCGCACTTTCTTGGCTGAAACTAAACATAATGCTTGTTTTTCGTTTTCGAACGAGAATTGCTTAAACTTAAAAATGCTATCTGTTTATTTATAATATGTAAATGTAAAAAGGTATTGTTATTTGTTTTAACTAACCCATTAATATTTGTTTTAATATTGTCTTATTTTATAAGAGTTATGGATCAAAATTCGAGTCCTGAAAAAATTTGCTTAGGAGAAGACGTCGTTGTAATTTCGAGTATTAAAGTTGAAGGATCTGGAGACTGGAATTCTCCGAAATTTCAAGACACTGCTAACAGTGGGAAAAAGAAGGAAACGAAGGGTATGGTTTTTTACCAAATAAAGATCGAAGAAGTTAGCGATAGATTCATGGCTCCTTGTTTTGTCAATGGGCTAAAGGCTTATGATCGTGAGATTAATCTAGGAGTAGAGGAGAACATGATCTCAAACGAATATGCAGTAAAATTATGCTTGGACCATGAAGTTAAAAAAAAGAAACAAAGTGGTTAAGAAGGAGCTCATTGTTGCACTCAGAGGTGAAATCTATTTTGTGAAGTTCATTATCAACCCAGAAGAAGATGATGTTGAACCTGGGGTGATTTTCGGTAGATCATTCTTATGCATGACCAAAGCAATTACTGATTTCGGAGTTGGAACCGTCACAATATACCTTGATATTGATCCATTATTGGTAGAAACCAAAAAAGAAGAAAAGAGCAATGATGATTG
The DNA here is from genome assembly GCA_026074375.1 of Tanacetum coccineum. Classification (NCBI taxonomy): domain Eukaryota; kingdom Viridiplantae; phylum Streptophyta; class Magnoliopsida; order Asterales; family Asteraceae; genus Tanacetum; species Tanacetum coccineum. The sequence goes on along the minus strand of BQNB010090324.1, from coordinate 6,988 downwards.
GGACCATTTGCTTGATGTTAACATTAATGATATACCATTGTTGGGTGCAGAAGGACTTCCGCCATTCGTATGCAAAATGGGGAAGAGTAGCCGTAATAAGAAGCGGGCAATGGAAAACCTTAACTTTTTCTATCAAGATATAGGAACATCTTCATCAGCTGGTGATCATTTAAGTCAAGAAGAAGCAGCTAAAGAAGCAATAACGATCAGAATGAGCCGAAAGTTTGCTTTATTAGAGGAAGAAAGGCCTATAATCGAGACAATGGCTTATCATGACAAATACAAGAAAATTATTGATGAAGTTTGGAAAGACAAGGTGGAGTTAGATGGAAAGATTGTAAAAGAAGAAGAGGAAGCAGTAAAAAGGATTAAGGGAGAGGCGTTAAAAGAAAAAGACGACCCTGGAGCATTGATTGGTTTCTTAATGGTATATATAAGTAATATACAATAATAAATACTACTTATATTAACCAAACCAAATCAAGTTTCCATTGAAAAGGTTCAAAGAAAGAAAATCAATAAAATCCGAGTAGTATATGATATTCCCGGGTCGTTTATCCCCAACGAGGAATGCAATGGAAAGTCGAGAGTCGGTTTGATATTTGATGTTTGAATATAACAAGGATTTGAATGGGATTTCTAAATCTACAGGAAAAAGCAATTAAAAGGCAATCTAAACTAAAAACGAAAGTTATTAAAGCTAGAACCCTAAAAATGATAACGGGAATCCTAAAAAAAACGTAACTTAAACCTAAATTATCAAAATTTAATCCTAAAATGATTTTTTAACTTTTAATAAACCCTAAATGACTAAAATGCAAGAACACAGAAAAGTAAACCAAAAACGAAAGCATTTAAAGTTAAAAACGCGAAGCAAACGAGAACGGGATCGAAACCCGTTCTTTAAAAAATCAAAATCTAAAATTTTAACCCTACGAAAGCAAATATAATTTTCTACAGTCCTATTTGATAAAAGAAAATTTTAAAAAAAAGAATTATAATTTTTTGACTTTTTTATAATTTTTTATGAATTAAAAACGAATTTAATCTAAATTAAATATTAAAAATACTAAACGAATTATGAAAAATCTAAAAAAATTACAAAAAGTAGTTTAAACAATGCTGGATCTAAGAAAAATAAATGGGGTAACACAGCTTATCAAAATAAGCTGTTAAAAAGCTTAAACAGCTTATAAGCTAAATGGGGTAAAACGTTGTTAAAAGAATAATAAGTGCAAGAGAAAACGGAAAAGACCCAAGGGCAGAGTGGTGTGTGGTGTGTGAGTTAAATATACTGGTTGAGGGAGGTTGAGGTCCCAGGTTTAAGCCTTGCTCACTTGGGGCTTCCCTCCTTCCCAATATATTTTTTTATTTGCCGTTTTTACAACTTTTTAGATAAGCTAAAATTAAGCAACTTTAGTAAAGACACTATTTTTGAAACACTCAAATAAGCTTAGAAATAAGCTCTATAAAGCTGACAGAATGCTTAAGGGCTTAAAAGCTTTAAATTCTAACTGTTTGGCTACTTTCTAAACTAAATAAGCTAAGGAAAAGCAAATGGGCTTATGACAGCTTATAACCTAGTCCTAATAAGCAATGTGGAGCAAAAATAAGCTAAGAAATTAAGCTAAACTAAACAAAAAAAGACAGAATCACCAAGGGATTTTTATACTTGAAATTTTAAGCTACAAATGCATTAAGCTCAAAGAAGCTCTAACCTAGGTAAAATAAGCTAAAATTGATTAAAACTAACCTAATAAGCAGAACTAAACCTAAATTAAGCAAATGCAACTCAAAAAAGCAAATAAGCTATTGGCTAAAATCTGTTAACCAATCAGCCTATAGAGGACTTTTCTAGCTTAATTTTAAGCACTTAAACAGATCCTTATGGGTCTAAGACCTATAAAACTTAAAAGCTGGCATTGTAGGCTATCTAAAACAATAATCAAAAAGTAATTTGAAAATCAAATAAGCAGTTAAAAAGCTAAGTGAAAGTAGCTGTCACACTCAGTATGAGCTGAGCCTTGGATTTTCAAAACTAACTAACCACTACTTTTAAACTCAAAATAAGCTAAACAAACGGATCCTTGTGACTAAGTGGCTCATATGCCCTAAAAGCTTGAATAATAAGCTACTAAAATCAGCAAATGGAAATAAGTTTGAAACTCAAATAAGCCCTCAAAAGGGCTTATGAAAAAGGGCTGCTACACTCAGTATATACTGAGTCCCCTTTTTGTAATTTGAAAATCCCAATTTTTGAGCGTAAAAATAAGCTCACAAATAGATCCTTATGACTATATAACCTACAAACAGATTGAATTTGAACCTCAAAGAGCTTATATCAACAACTAGAAAAGAGTTTAAAATTCAGAATAAGCCATAAAAAGCAATTGAAAAAACTAGTTTTTTACTTAAAAGGAACACTTAACTAAATATGACAGATTTTGACAAACTTTCACAAAACAAAGGCAATTGTAACCACATTTGTTTACTGCATTTAAACACTAAAAACAACACAAAATCAACACTTAAAAGCTAATTAAAAAGTCCTAATCAAATAAGCTACTTCAAAACTGTTTTAAGACCACAGATTTGAACACCTTATAGAAAAAACCTAAAAACTTGATTTTAAACCTTGAAAACTTTTAAAAACAACAAAATAATTTTCAACCCATTTTGACCCATTTTGTTCACTGACCCAAACACTTCTTTAAGTTACAAATTTCTATTTTTAACCTGATTAACAAAGTTTTAAGCAAAGAATGTTAAAAATAGTTGACAACAAGGCAATGTTAAGCAGAAATAAGCACAATCCAACCAGAGATAAGCACTAAAAATAAGCAAACTAAGATAAACAGTTCTAAAGCTATTTAAGACACTTTTGAAGAAAAACTTGAACAAATGACATATAAGCATAAAACAAACATACATAAGCAATAAACAACTAAAATAAGCAACAATAAGCAGGAAATAAGCAGAGATAAGCAAATAAATAGTGAATAAGCAAAAACTTAGAAATTGGAAACTTACAAAGCCCTTGCTTAAATAGGGCAAACAAGCTTATAAATAAGCTAATCTACAAGCTTTAGCTTGGTTAAGAACAAGCTAGTAAACAACCTATAAGCCTTTCCCTTTTTGGCTTATCTTCCAAATAGTTTTTTGAGTGAATATTTTTTGAACTAAGTTCTAAACAATCATTTAAATACAAGTTTTCATTGCTTCTAGGGTATAACTGATATAAGAGTTTTAATAAGAGCTTTTAGTAACTTAACCAAGACTTGAAAACAATAAGAGCTTAAAAACATATTTTAAAACATAAAATTCCTCAAACTTTCATTAAACTTAAAAAGATTACAAGACTTGGAATTTAAAAGACAATAAGTAAAACTTTAAGTAAAATAAGCTGAAAAATTAAAACTAGATGCCATTTAAGGCTTACAAGAGTCCTATATATAATAAGCTAATAAGTCTTGGTCTTCTTTGTCTTCACCCGTTTGTGTTTCTTGTGTGAGAGACTGAGAAGCTGTGTTTCTTGTGTGAGTGAGTCCCAAAAGTCATCTCAGCCATCAATTCAACTTGGAGCCCAAGGTCTATCATCACAGCCCTTCATCTTCTTGTCTTTTTCATGGACCAATGGGATTAAAAGGGATTGCCAAGGTGGCAATTGCCCCATGTGAAGTGGGGTTGAGGGGGAGTAATGGGTTTTGTTTGTATGTTGTAGGGGAGAAGTGAAAACGATGGGTGAATAGTGCCAAAAGGGTTTGGCAGGAAATTTGGGGAAGATATACAGTGTTTTGATAACAGGGTACAAGTTTGGGGTTTTGGCTATTTTGGCCCTTGAACTTGTATTGTGTTATTACATGGCTAGTCCTTGTGGTGATAGATGTTTTTAGCGGGATTGGTGGCAGGAAACAGCCCTCAAGTTGTCTATGGTTGCAATTGCAATACTGTCCTATTTGACTAAAAACGTTAGCGTGAATAGGGAGGTGACTCTCTTAAGATGTTAAGGGGTATGGGCTTAGTTTAGTTTTGGGCCGAGTAAAAGGTTTTTTGTTTTAAATGGTTTAATAACAATTTAAGTCTTCATGTAATACCTTAATGGGCTGACCCGACCCATTAGATGGTTCGGGTTGGCCCATTAAGTATTTCTTTGATTTTGGCTCCGTCTTTGACTTTGACTTTGTCGGGGTTGACTATTTGGTTAACTTTTGACTTTGACTTTTTGACTTCTCACGCTCTTTTCATTCCGTGCCCGATTTTGTCCATTTTGGGTTCGTTTTTGTCCTTTCTTGTTGATATCCGTTTCCTGCACAATATAGATGCAAAACTCACAAATACAATGTATTTTTGGTATGTTTTTAGTCATTTAAGTCCGTTTTTAGTGGAAAATGGTATGTGTAATTAAGCACATACCAAGCATTTATATTTCCCATAAAACTAGAAGGACAGGTTAACGAAAATGCGTTAGCAGATACTGGGTCGGATATAAATACTATGCCTTACCGAATCTATGAACAACTAGGAAGAGAAGATATGAAGAAGGTTGATAGAGGAATCACGATGATAAATCACACTCAGGCAGAAGCTATGGGGATACTCACAAATGTTCTCTATCAAGTAGGGGTCACTACCTTAATTGCCCAGTTTCTAATCTTAGATATTCCGATTGGTCGTAATTCACTAATAGTTGTTGGTCGTGGATTCCTGCGTACGATTGGTGGCATAGTCAATACTTCAGAGTGACTTTTCTCAACCTTTGATGGGTTTTGTCACCAAACCTTCCGTGCCGCAAGGTCAGATGTTATGAGAAACGCAGAAAGTGATAGTGATGACGAGGAAGATTACCAGATAAAGAGGAATAAGTTTGGAGCACCAATATATGGACCAAAGCTTGCACCGTACTTAAACTGTAACGATCCAGATGAGCGATCGTTAGCTATACAAACCGTAACTAACCCATTCCGGAAAATTAGCGTTTGGAAGAAGGCAGTTAGTTTCCTTGGCTCGTTACCAGTGCCATTAAAGCAAGTCAACTGGAAGCCTGATTATAAGGGTTCTTATACTAAAGAAGAAGAAGAGACAGGGCAATGGCGAACTGAGATAAGGTTAACTGATCCGTATGGAAACATTTATTTGCAAGGGTTTACAATGAAAAAAACGGACATGAAGTTATCAAAATACCACAAGTTGAGTGACATCATGTCACCCAACTGGTTTATGGAATGAAGAAATGGAACAAGTTGGAATAAAGGCGTAACTATATACTCCCGTTTTTACTTTTTATGTTATGTTTAAAAAAATCATTTGTATAAATCCATAATGGATTACATTTGATGTACGGATATTAATCCGATATGAGATAATTATTAATATCAAGTATATGATGGATTGAAATTATGTTAAATTATGTAGTATGCAATATAAGTTTGTAAAAAAAATATATAAAAAAAATAAAAATAAAAATATAATATATATATAAAAAGGAAAAGTACGCTGCACTTCTAGGAGTGCGCCGCACTTTTGAGCGATTATCATAGATAAAACTTGCCAAACACGATTTTAACCCATTAAAAAAACACTCACACACTCACCAAAACCGTCGGGGTTCTCACAAAAACAAGAAAAAGTATTCTAGAATCAATCTACCATGTTTTTAATCATGCCTAGGGTATGTTTATATCATTCCTTAAACTTATTTATTATCAATTTGTTTTAATTTCTTGTCAAATTTCTTGTTCATTAGGGTTAAGTATAGTTAAATTAGGGAAAATCAAATCCATGTTTCTTATGAACAATTGACCCCTTGAATTATGATATTTAGAAGTTATCTATCACATGCATGCTTGATATTGTTAAATCTAAAAACACTGTTCATATTATGAATTTACCATTTAAAGATAAATTGTTTAAAAATCATAAAAATTTCAACAGCCTAGAAACTACGCAGGTTTTGTCCACTTTGCCCATTTTCCAGAATGTATGTCGCACTTTAGGGAAGTGCGCCACACATTTTACATCAAAAAGTCACAGAATATTTTAAAAACCATCAAAAACTTTACCATTTATGCCAAATCATTTCTAACATAACTATACACTTTATTGTTGATTGTTTTTAGATGTGTAGACTATGGGAACACACGATGATGAGCCAGATCATCAAGATCCAAACGCTTTAGACAACATGAAACCGTGGAAGAGGTATTGCTCCCATAAATTCATCATGAGTTCTTGCTATGAGAAGGATGCAACAGAGATGTGAAGTCTAGGTACAACACTAGATTAGCCTAATTACTCCCTAGACATATTTACTCGCCGTGTGTCGTGAATTGGGATGTGCTAAATAGAATGGGTTGTGATGGAGAAATTGATGATATGTTGAGGATTAGGTTGCGTAAAGATGAATCAAATGAAGAGATATTCACTTCTGTGACGTGAATTAGAGCTTTTAATATCAATGAACCAATTTATGCAGATCTTTGCCACAAGTTTTACTCAACTTATGAATTTGATGAAGTTTATGCTGACGTTGAATTGCAAACCAAGAAGATCATCAAGTTTAGACTTGGTGGACGTGCTCAGAATTTGACTTTGTTGGAGTTTGCTCGTAGGTTGGGATTGTATCATGCTGATGAGCTTGAAGAGGATGGTTTTAATGTTTACTTTAAAGGAGGTTTGCGTAGTGATGAGCATTTTAACGCTCAGGGGTATTGGTTAAGCATTAGACGAGAGGAAAACCTTGGTTTATCAAGGAGTCACACTTCTACTATCAGGAGCCTAATTTTTAGGGTGATTCACAAGATGATCACTTATGGTTTGTGTCAAAGGACGACTAGGTATGATAAGGTTTAGAAAAATGATTTATGGCTCTTGAGTATGTTTGATCCTAGAAACCAAAATGGGTATGTGTTGGAAACACGAAAAGTGTCGGTCACTTCCAAAGTTGTAACAAGTCTTAGCTCGTATTTAGTATAAGGATTAGATTAGTAAT
>BQNB010090323.1:5111-27174 GCA_026074375.1 Tanacetum coccineum | reverse complement strand
GGCAACCAATAATGAGGCGGAATACGAAGCTCTGATTGCGGGATTGCGGATCGCTGAAAAAATGGGTGCCCAAAACCTCCAGGTCAATGTAGATTCAAAACTGGTTGCAAATCAAGTAAATGGGACCTACATCGCAAAAGAGACAGATATGGTCAAGTACTTAGAAAAGGTAAAAACACTAGCTAAAGCTTTCCGGGAGTTCTCAATAAACCAAGTTCCGAGAAAGGAGAACAAAAAGGCGGATGCACTAAGTAAAATGGCATCTACCAGCTTCGCACATCTCAGCAAGCAGGTGCTAGTAGAAGAGTTGAAAGAAAAATCCGTGAACGAAATCGAAGTGCTCGCCGTAGTAGAAGAAGAAGGGGATTCCTGGATGACACCGATCCAGGAATACCTCAATAACGGGACCTTACCAGCGGAACGGAAAAAGGCAAGATCGATCAAGCGGAAGGCACAACGTTTCGCCATCATCAACGGAACCCTGTACAAAAAATCTTTCCTGGGCCCATGGCTTCGATGCGTAGGACCCTCACAAGCGAACTACGTCTTGCGGGAAATACACGAAGGCTCATGTAGCATGCATGCGGGCACACGATCCGTCGTTGCCAAAGCTCTAAGGACTGGTTATTACTGGCCGACAATGCACAAGGACGCAAGGGCGCTTATAAAAAGCGTGTCAGGAATGCCGCAAGTGACAAAACCCGACCCAAGAAATTTATCCGCTGGAAAGATAGAACACAAATCACATCTCCTGTGGTCGCCATTCACAAATAGGTAAGACATAGCTGGACCTTCCCGGTACATGTTTCTCTCACTGCAAGAGGTCAAATTTCCAATAGTGGCCATAGGACTACTTACCAAGTGATAGAAGTCAAACCAGTAAACTATCACAAGGAAAACCAAGTAAAAAAGTTCGTATGGAAAACATAGTGTGGGCATATTGTCATCTAGGAGAAAAATATTTTTTCCGACCAAATGAAACAATTTCGAACAACCCCTTCAGAGAAATTGGTGTGAAAAAATTGTGCATTCACAAAACAACACTTGCTTCCGTAAAACATCCTCAGACGAACGGACTATATAGAAAGAGCAAACAGGAGTTTGGGGGGAAGGAAATAAAAGCAAGATTTTGGCAAAGACAATAACAAAACTGAGTTGAAGAGGTTTCTCATAGTACTTTGGGGCACACCGAACCATGATTAAATCCAAAAACGGAGACACTCCGTTCTCATTAACTTACGGAATGTAAGCTGTCATCCTTCCCCGACAAAATTGGGAATGGCCCACGATCAGGATAGCAAATAGACGTGGCCAAAAATGATTAAAGCAATTGGAAATCAACTTAGAACAGCTAGAATGAAAAATGAAGCAAGCACAAATAAGAGAAAGCAAAAGCAAGAGGCAAAGGAAAAAATATACATAACAATAATACAACATAACAACAAAGTTTATAAATGAAAGCTTCAGCCAGGAGACCTTGGTGTACCAGAGCAACCAAGCAAGCCAGAGTAGAAGACACTGGATAGTTAGACCCCGACAATGGGAAGGGCCCCGCACGAATCACATAAGCACTGGGAAGGGGATAGTACAATTAAAAAGACCGCAACGTAAAAGGACTACTCTTTGAGGACTTACTCTGCGTAATCTCTACTTCTTTCTCCCCGCGGCAACCTGGGGAAATTTGCAATCTCAAAAAATGTTATATAAACAAAGTGTAAGCAGCCTAACCACACGGACTCCGTGATGGGAAGGGCATTTTTATCTTTATTCCAAGGTAGTAAGATTTTGTAAATATCGTGTATGTGCCTTTTAACGAGTTTACTGAAAAAGTGAAAGATTAGGGCTACCTTCACAGTAAGGAGTAGAGAGGGGCTTTGAAAATTTCAAACTTAGACGTTGGCAAAGTCATTTATGTGTGATTAAGCCGGGGTGCACGACACAGGCGCGCGGAGGCCTTCCATCAATGTTATTTCCGTACAACAAAAGGATGAGTAACCTCAAAATTAAACTCAAAGTACATAAGAGTTATGCAAACCCGGTACCTCGATAAAAGTAGAATAAAACACCCGCAAAATATTCAAACAAGACTATCCTACTAAAGATATCAAACATGATATAAAAAGATAGCAGCAACATTTATATAACAAACATGTTCAAACTTAATGGTGTTACAAAGATGGTTAAATACAGAATACCGCCACAAAAAGGCCACATACGGCCGCGATGTAAAAAGCACCATAACGGGCCTAACTGTTAATAGCCGCAATATTTTAATTACAAAAAACCGCAAGGTCACATGCGACCACGGAGAAACAAGCAAATGCACCTAGAGGATAACATCCCTACTTCATTATTTCCAATTCTAAGAAAATGCAGATCAACCATCGTTTGAAGCAATCAATATTTTTTCTTCACCTTCGATGCCCCAAAAGTAACGTTCTACGGAACCACAATCCACCAAATCACAGGATTTTTCATAATCTTCCACATAAATCAAAGGACCAGAATGGGGAACGATGACCACGGTAGATAAAGCATTGGTAGCAGGAACCACAACCGGAGGCTCAATCAAAGGCTCAGCGGACAAATGATGATCTAAGGAGACAAAGACGTCTTTCAATAAAGGGAGACGCTCAACAAGATTTCTTTCCATCTTCTCCACCCTTTAGCGGGGGCAAATATCCAAAGCAAACGGACAACAGCTTGGCCTCCAATAACGACCCTATCCTACTTGTGATGCACGAACCATCACTTGACACTCGTAGTTTTTAAGATCAGTCATCCCTTAAGGCCTCGCCGAGACTTTGTTCCAAGGAAGACGATCCATAACAGCTCCGCACTGACAATCCCATGTGCTGTCATCCTTCTTATTTGATAGTTCCTGAAGAAGCAGAAAGTCCAAGCCACGAAGATCACAGACAACAGAATTAAAGTCAAAACCCCGCGAAGGGAATGTAAGCTTCAAGGTCAGTTAAACATCTGCCAAGCTTATATATCAGTGCTCAATTCCAGCTTGCCAGATACCCTCCTTGCAATCCTCCCTTCTCTATGCACCGCAAAAGCAATTCCGAGACCTTTCCATATATACATCTAATGGAGACACTTAGGCCATAAGAAGCCTTTCTTCTGTGGGTAGTAACCATCTCGTGTCCTGCAACGAGACCGCTGAGGAGCGTGTGGAAGGAAACTCTCTTGGAAGCGCATACTAACACCTGGTGAAATCAGCACGCGCTTCTCCTATCTCGGCTAACCTATCTCAGAGGGATACTCATAAGGTTGTCCTGGAACTCCTCTAACCGTTTCATGTTCACCTTATAAAGGTTAAGCTGCTCACGAAGACGCGCAAAAGAAGTTTCCAACTCGTGCACCTAAAAAAATTATACATAAGAGACAACACGTGAGAAAGGGAAATACAAAAATTCCGGAAAAAATAGCTAAGTACATGAACACATACCTGGCTTACAAGACCTTGGTTCTGAGACCTCAAAGAAGAAGAAGAGATTTCCAAGTCAGAAAGTTCCACGTCCATATGTCAGCAGCGTAGATTCAAGGATTGTCACTTGATGTCCAAAACATTACGCTCTTGTACAAGAAGGTCCCTTATATAAAAGAACCCTTTAACGGAAGCAACTTTCGCCTCGAAGCGAACCTCAATGGCTTGCAAGGCTGAAACCCGACACGGAGTTGGGCTACCGCGCCAACAAATGACTCCCTCCTTCAGCATTCAGCAATTGTGGACCTCAACTCTTCAATCTCCTTATCTTTTGTCGCCCCCAACAAACTATCTTTCTCCTCAGCAAGGGATCTCCATTTCCTTATCTTCCTCCAAAATATTGAACTCCGCACAAACACCCAGCATCTCAACTCGGAGCTCAAACTTAAATTGCGTCGGGCGGACACATTGAACTAACTCAGAAAATAAAGTGTTCATATAGCTCCATTAGCCCGCGAACAATTTTGAAGAAAGCATGAGGAGTGAAATGATCAATCATATTGGCACAAGAACGACCATCATTAAGCTCAAAACCCTTGGTAACGGTCCACTCAGGAACATAGATTTCCTCCAAACCAGCATCTGTAACCTCCTCCGCACGAATACTCTCGGCAGCAAAACCACTACTTGAGCACCTTCCAGAAAAAACTAAGAGACGATCCCACGCTTCTCACAATGAACTAGAAAGCACAAAGAAACGAATGATGGGCGGCACACTCTTATCCTTGTCAACATCAGCAGGAATAGCAACTGTAGTAGCAACTGTAGTAGCAACAGTAGTCACAGTGGTAGCCTCAGTCGTCACCGGAACAATGGACCTAACAAAGGAATCACCCTCAGGACCCGCGGAATTAGTAGCTGAGTGATGAGAAGAATCAGATAAAACAACAAACCTTGCGAAAGCATCCAACAGTACCACAGGGAAGACCAGTCACGGAGTCATAGATCTCCGGCCACCTTTAAAAGGGGGTAAGCAGTAAACTGATGAAGTGGTAAAACAATCGGTAAGGTAGGAAGAGCAGTGACAAATACCCTGTTCTAACTAACACTTAATTCGAGATTCTGAAGCAACTATTAAAGAAGTCACCACGAGACTTTACCTCCAGCCGTAGAACCACAATCTTTCCATAAATCGGGGCGGTAGGCCGGGCCCTTATCTCTTAGGTGATGAGAAGCTGCGGGAGTACCCTTTGCTTCCGATCGTAATTTGATAACCCTCTTTTATTCTTGAGCGCTTAGGGGCCTTAGGCCTAAACTTTACCATGGACCCAGCAACGGAAGCGTCTTCCTAACCTCCACCACCACTGCCATCTTCGCCAAACTCTCTTTCAATACTCTCCGACAACTCCCCGGATGGACGAGAAACTGAAGTTGGAAGGAGGGTTACTGTGCGATGCTTGGCCACAGTCACAATAGGCCTCTCATTTTCAGTCCTTGGCCTCTCAACAATCCTCACCTTTACGAGGGCCAATCGGTTTCGGGATAAACCGTTCAGAATCTCATCTCAGCAAAAGAAAAAAAGAAGAGGGTAAATACGAAGAGAGAAAACAAAGGACCAGATACTCAAACATATAATATAGAGAGGAACCCCACTCCTCTCCGTCCTCAATAACTCATAATCGAGGATAGGTATCCTCTCTTGAGAAGGTAATTACGGTTTTAATGCAACCCAGCAAAAGGAATTCCTCCGTGAACCTAAGAGAACGAGAGGCTTGAGCAATAATGGTGTTAAGCGATGCTCCATGTTATACTCCAGAACGGGGTGGGCGGGGGGGGGGGGGGGGGGGGGGGGGGGGGGGGGGGGGGGGGGGGGGGGGGGGGGGGGGGGGGGGGGGGGGGGTGGGGGGGGGGGGGGGGAGCTTGATCTTTAACAATATTGGAACCTGAAAACCAACTAAACCGAGCGTTAGCAGGAACTACAAACTCATCAACCCAGAAAAAAAATGATCATTCCAATTCTTCCACTTCACGGAATCCAATTCTTGGAAATAAAACAAGCACGAACTTCGGCGGAATTGCGCTTAGTAAACCCAAACCCACCATTTAATTACTAATTATACTTATCAAAGTAGCGGTAACAGACTAACACTAAGCGCGAGGTTCAATTTAACAAACGCGACAACAAGATTTCAAAGTGAGAAGCTCCTAGGCAGACCCATAAACAAACAGTTAGTAGAACGAATGCGGAAGTGAACAAACAAGACACAAAGAAGTGACGAATGGAACACTCCTCGTTGGTCGCAGAATCAAAAAACCCCCGGGGTATACATTCCCAACTTACCCAGACGGTCTCTTCATGCATAGTGTTATAGGACCCAGGCAGTTGAGGAGATAACTTCCCACTAAAAAAAAATACTTACGCAGACGGAATACAAGTTGTTCTTTTGCGCAAAAACTGACATTAAAAAGGAAGTAATATTTAAGTGGGCCACAGCGCGAAAAGAAGAAACAATGAAGATTAACCTAACAAATTGAAGGTTCCCAAAGATAACAGATGATGTGTGCAAATAAAAAGCTCCAAATTTATCACAATGGTGGAAAGGTGGAAGAGATAAAAAAGAAAAATAGTGAAACTTGATAGAATCGGAAATTTATACCCCTGGTATATTACATATTCAACACGAAAAGCAGATGAAGAACGCGTGTACCACAATACCTCCCTATCAATGGTGCAAAAACGCAGTAAAAAGATAATGATTAACAGTTGAATGTGGGCCCCGAACAGTCAAATCAAGCAGAAGATGAAAGGATCCACGTAACCCACAACCGACTGCAAGAGCGACACAAAAAGCCGTAGAGGAAAATAAGAATAAAAGGGAAAGTGCTTACGGAACTCTAGTATAGTAACGCTCACCGCACGCTATAATTGCTACCGCGTACAATAGAGCGAACTAGACTGGGGGACTTGAATGACGATAGGAGAAGGTCTATCTACGCATGACTTTGGGGGTTTGGGCCAAACCCACACTATCAGAATAAGGCTTTGGCCCAACTAGATCCGATTACAAGCATATAGGGTCGAGACTAAGCCTAGTCCCATACTGGCACAAGCATTTCCAGCACCTCCGAACATATTAGAAGACGAGACGGTCGGACGGATCCCTATTTCGCAAACATTTGCAGACAGATTCAACCAGAGCGTCTCGCGGAGAAGGTAGTTCCGTGCAAGCATCACGATTATGATAAGGCCTATAATTATTGCCCGACATAGGTCCCACAACTCCCACTCCAACTCCGTCCAATCAAACAAATTATATGGGGGCGAAATACTAGGAAACCCTAGTAATATGCATAGAGCCTAAAAATAGGAATCGTCGTTCATTGGGAGATGCTCCAAAGAGGTACACAATATTCGATTCACTCTTTCCACACTCTCTGAACACACATAGTCCGTATGACAGGAGCTATCTCTCTTACTCTTACGCCGGAGTCTAATCGTGGGGTCCGCCCCCACGGTAAGGCTAACGGTTTACACTCATTGTGCAGGCAATCATCCAAATTACTTGATTTAGTACAAGATCCAATCCATTCATAACTTGTCAGTCCGGCCCAACAAGCGTCCCAAATCCAACTTACACCCGTAACATAAATTGTACTAACAACTGCTTATGTTGGTTGCTTAACGCGAAATAACTAGGCTTTTACAAAATATTTGAATTTGAAACGAGTCAAAATTACGCTTTATTTATGCGTGACACATTTAGGTTCGGCTTGAAGCGCAACAAGGATACTTTGTGTTTGAAATGTTAAAAGTATAAACGAAACCACATAAGTCGGGTAAGCAAAATGCCAAAATGTAAACACCATTACCATTTATTAATATTTCTGTTAGTACAATTTATGTTACGGGTGTAAGTTGGATTTGGGACGCTTGTTGGGCCGAACCGACAAGCTATGAATGGATTGGATCTTGTACTAAATCAAGTAATTTAGATGATTGCCTGCACAATGAGAGTAAACCGTTAGCCTTACCGTGGGGGCAGACCCCACGATTAGACTCCGGCGTAAGAGTAAGAGAGCATGTTGTCAGAGATATGTGTGTCAAAGTGAGAGAATATTGTGTACCTCTTTGGAATGTACGATGATTCCTATTTATAGGCTAGCAATACTAGGGTTTCCTAGTATTTCGCATATAATCTGTTGATGGCCGGAGTGGGACCCTTGTTGGGCAATGATCTGTTATAATCGTGATTGCTGCAGCAAACTACCTTCCGCGGACGCTGGTTAATCCGCTGCAATGTATTGCGGAAGCGGAATAGGATAAGTCTCGCCGTCCGTCTTAATATGTTCCGGGCGCAGCCAGGTAAAGGAAACTATGGCTTATTCTCCTGCCTATATGCTTGTAATCGAATCTAGTTGGGCCAAAGCCTTAATTCTGATAAGTAGTTGTTTCGGACAAATCCAAGCTAGACTTCTATAACGCCATCAAGTCCCCCTAGTCTAGTTCGCTCTATTGTACGCGGTAGCAATTATAGCGTGCGGTGAGCGTTATTAGACTAGAGTTTCGTAAGCACTTTCCCTTTTATTCCCATTTTCCTCTACGGCTTTTTGTGTCGCTCTTGCAGTCGGTTGTTGGTTACGTGGATCCTTCATGTCCTTTCATCTTCTGCTTGATTTGACTGTTCGGGGCCCACATTCAACTGTTAATCATTATCTTTTTACTGCGTTTTTGCACCGTTGATAGGGAGGTATTTTTTGACACGCGTCTTCATCTGGCATTTCGTTGAATTAAATAATATCATGGGTAAAAAATAGGCCGATTCAAAGTTTCACTATTTTTCTTTTTTATCTCTTCACTTTTTTCCACCATTCCTGATAAATTTATGAGCTTTATTATTTGCACAGCATCTGTTATCTTTGGAACTTCATTGTACTCAGGTTAATCTTCCTTGCTTCTCTTTTATTATGGCCACTATTACATCCATTAAGTGTGTTTCTTATACGCAAAAGAAACTTGATTGCGTCCTGCATAAAGAATTTTTTCCAGAGGAAGTTCAATCCTCAACTCTGCCGAGGAATCCAAATAACACCTATGCATGAGAGAACCCTTCCCGGTAAAGTTGGAATGTATACCCGATTTTTTGATTATGCCAACTATCGTTTTCCATTCTCCAACTTCTTTGTGTCTGTATCTTGAGATGCACTAAACATACTATCTAAGTGCGGAGGGGGGGGGGTGGTGCCTTCCTCCGACTCCCCAACCTGGTCTTTTTTTTTTGGGTCTGCCAAGGTTACACAGATGTTGGTATTATTGTGTCAGCGTTTGGATCATTGTGCCTATGTTTGGCAGTGTTTAAAGTCGGGGGGGGGTTCTTCGAATAATTACAAAAATGGCGAGTGTTGGGGTTTACTAAAGACCAATACGTACGGCTTGTTATTCCAAGAATTTGGATTCCCGTGCGAAGAATTTGGAAGAACGATTTTTTTGGGTTGATTAGTTTGGATTTCCTGGCTAACCGCTTCGGTTTAGTTGGTTTTTTTTTCCGGGTTCAAAATATTGCTAAAATCAAGCTTCCCCCCCCCCCCCCCACGCCCCCCCCCCCCCCCCCCCCCCCCACCTCCCCACCCGTCTGAGTATAACATTGAGCATGTTAACACCCTTATTGCTCAAGCCTCTATGTTCCTTAGGTTCCCAAAGGAATTCCTTTGCTGGGTTGGCATAAGCCGTAATTACCTTCTCAAGAAAGATACCTATCCTCGATTTGAGTATGAGGACGAAGAGGGTGGGTGTTCCTCTCTATATTTATGTTGATTATTTGTCTTTGTTTTCTCTCCTTCGTATTTACCCTCTTTTTTCTTCTTTTGCAGAGATGGATCTGAACGCGTTTATCCGAACCGCTGACCCTCGTAAGGTGAGGATTGTTGAGAGGCCAAGGACTGAAAATGAGAGGCCTATTGTGACTGTGGTCAAGCATCGCACAGTAACCCTCCTTCATACTTCAGTTTCTCGTCCATCCGGGGAGTTGTCGGAGAGTATTGAAAGAGTGTTAGGCGAAGATGGCAGTGGTGGTGGAGGTCAGGAAGACGCTTCCGTTGCTGGTCATGGTACGGTGTGCCCAAAGTACATGAGAAACCTCTTCCAACCAGTTCTTGTTGTCTTTGCCCAGTCTTGCTTTTATTCCTTCCCCCAAACTCCCGTTTGCTCTTTCTACCAGTCCGTTCGTCTGAGGATGTTTTACGAAAGAAAAGTGTTGTTGAATGCATATTTTTTCACACCAATCTCTGAAGGGGTTGTCTCGAAATTGTTTCCCATTGTCGGATATAATTTCTCCTGGAAGACCAAATCTGCACACTATGTTTTCCCATACGAACTTTTTTACCTTGTTTCCATTCCTGTATAGTTGCTAACTGTTATTGCTTTCTATCGCACTTGAAGGGAGTTCTTGGTAAAGTAGTCCATGGCCACTATTAGAAATTTGACTTTGTCGGGTCCTTCCGGGAAAGGTCCAGCTATGTCTATACCCCATTTGTAGAATGGCCACGGAGATGTGATTGGGTTCAATCTTTCTTGCGGATTTCTTGGGACGGGTTTGTGTACTTGGCATTCCTGACATGCTTTTATAAGCGCCCTTGCGTCCTTGTGCATTGTCGGCCAGTAATAACCAGTCCTTAGAGCTTTGGCAACGACGGATCGTGTGCCCGCATGCATGCTACATGAGCCTTCGTGTATTTCCCGCAAGACGTAGTTCGCTTGTGAGGGTCCTACGCATCGAAGCCATGGGCCCAGGAAAGATTTTTTGTACAGGGTTCCGTTGATGACGGCGAAACGTTGTGACTTCCGCTTGATCGATCTTGCCTTCTCCCATTCCGCTGATAAGGTCTTGTTATTGAGGTATTCTTGGATCGGTGTCATCCAGGAATTCCCTTCTTCTTCTACTACGGCGAGCACTTCGACTTCGTTCACGGATTTTTCTTTCAACTCTTCTACTAGCACATGCTTGCTGAGATGTGCGAAGCTGGTAGATGCTATTTTACTTAGTGCATCCACTTTTTTGTTCTCCTTTCTCGGAACTTGGTTTATTGAGAACTCCCGGAAAGCTTTAGCCAATGTTTTTACCTTTTCTAAGTATTTGACCATATCTGTCTCTTTTGCGATGTAGGTCCCATTTACTTGGTTTGCAACCAGTTTTGAATCTACATTGACCTGGAGGTTTTAGACACCTATTTTTTCAGCGATCCGCAATCCCGCAATCAGAGCCTCGTATTCCGCCTCATTATTGGTTGCCTTAAATTGGAATCGCAAGGCATACGTGAATTCTATCCCCTCCGGATTCATGAGTATTACTCCCGCTCCGCATTCGTCAACACAAGACGAACCGTCCGTGAACAGGGTCCACTGTGCCGGGAGCGGTTCTTCTTCCTTTGCGGGAGCGTCCGGGTTTTCTTCTTCTGGTCTTTCTACGATAAAATCGGCTAGCACTTGCCCTTTAACAGATATCCTCGGCCCATAATGTATGCCAAATTCTCCTAGCTGTATGCTCTACTTTTGCATCCTACCAGCAACTTCTGGGTTTGATAGTATGTTTTTGATTGGTTGATCCGTTATTACTACGATTGGGTGTGCTTGGAAGTATCTTCTTAGCCTTTTGCTTGCATGTACTAGTGCTAGCACTAATTTTTCCATGGAAGTGTAGTTTACTTCCGGACCCCTTAGCGCTCGACTGACAAAGTATATTGGCATTTGTTTGGCATCCCTTTCTGTCATCAGCACAACACTAACCGCTTCCTTAGATGCTGCTAGATAGATAATAAGCTCCTCCTTTTCTTCAAGCGCGATAAGCATGGGTAGTTTTGCTATGAGCTCCTTCATTTGCTTGAATGCGGACTCCGCTTCTTCTGTCCATTGGAAGTTACTTTTCTTTGTGCATTTCTTCAGCATTTTAAAGAATGGTAACGATTTTTCTGCGGATTTTGCTAAAAACCTGTTTAGGCTTGCTAGCTTCCCGTTTAATTTTTGTACATCTTTTAGGCATTTTGGTGATTGGAGGCTTAGCACAGCGTCTACTTTGTCAGGGCATATCTTAATGCCCTTAGTGTTGACTTGGTATCCTAGGAACATTCCTTCTTCAACTCCAAAAGTGCACTTCTTTGGGTTCAATTTCATATTGATTTTCCTGAGGGTTCTGAATGTCTCTTCTATGTCGCGGATGACTTTATCCTCCGTGTGGCTTTTAATGACCAAGTCATCCACATATACTTCAAGGTTTCTACCGATTTGTCCGTGGAATGCCCTGTCCACTAGTCGCTGGTAGGTTGCTCCAGCGTTTCTTAAACCGAAAGGCATTTTTGTGTAACAAAAAATGCCTTGGTTCGTGATGAACGCGGTTTTTTCTTCGTCTTCCTCTGCCATTTGTATTTGGTGATACCCCTTATACGCGTCCAGGAAGCATTTGAAGGGGAATCCGCATAGGGATTCGACCTTCCAGTCTATTTCCGGAAGGGGGTATCCGTCCTTGAGGCATGCTTTATTGAGGTCCTTAAAGTCAACACACATTCTCCAACTGTCATCATGTTTCTTTACCATCACCGGGTTGGAGAGCCAATCGTGGTAGTGAACTTCCCTTATGATTCCAGCGGTCACCAGTTTATTGACCTCCTCATTAATTGCTATATTTTTTTCTGCCGCTTGACCTCTTTTCTTCTGCCTGACAGGTTGGCAACCTTCTCGTACATTTAACCTATGTTCCGCTACGTGCCTTGGGACGCCCGTCATATCTTTGGGGGTCCAAGCGAATACGTCCACATTACGCTGGAGTAGGTCACACAGTTTGGCTCGGACTCTTTCCGTGAGATTAGAGCCGATCATCACTGTCTGCTCCGTGTGTCCGGATTGATTGTCACTTTAATCCTCTCTTCTTCTACTTTGTTCACTAGAGGGGGTTGGTCCTCTAGTCCGGAGACCATCGCACATTCCATGGGAATGATTTTACTACTCCTTAGCGTAAGTGTTCCTCTCATAACCGGGAACTTTATCATTCCGTGAGTTGTTGATGGGACTACTTTCATTTTTCGCAACCCCGACCTTCCAATGATTCCGTTATACGGAGATGTGGATCTCACCACCATGAAGTCCATCCATGTTGATGTTGAATGTTTGTCATCTCCAACTTTCACCAAAAGTGTTATTTGTCCTAATGGCCATTTTATTTCACCGCTGAATCCTACTAGCGAAGTTGCGGCCGGGACCATTTGATTTCTTATTTCCGGACGGAGTCGATTAAAGCAGTGCTCATAGAGTATCTCAAACGATGATCCTCCGTCAACACACATGCGGTGCACTTGGTGACCTCCAATCTCTGCTTCTATTATCAGGGGGCCTTCTGCTCCTTCATCGTCCCCCAGAGACGGGAATGATATTTCGAGGTCGGGTGAGAAACTTTGAGTTATCTTCTGCCTTACTGCCTTTTGCCACGGCTGAATCATTAAGATTGCTTGATGTTTTTCTTTTCCGTGTGGTTCTCCTTTCTTTTTCTGCAGGTCTTTCCCGCTGTTTTGTTTTAACTCCTTGATTAAATGTGACAGCTTCCCGGCTTTTAGCATGTCCTCAATTTGCTTCCTTAGATGGTTGCATTCATCCGTGTTGTGCCCTACTTCTCCGTGGAATTCGCAAAACTTGTTTGCATTCCGTTTTTCAACCGGAGTTGTCATCGGAGGTGGGGTTTTGAATTTTCCTTTTTCTAAGGCCAGAATCTCCCTCGGGGTTTTTGTAAGGAGTGTGAATCTGTCCGGCCTCTTTTCTTGCTTACGTTGGATGCGGAAGCTTCCTTCTTTTTTGAAATTTTGCCTGTGACTTCCTTCTTGATATTTCCATGTCGGGAGGGTTTTCTTCCTTCTTGATTTAAAGCAGCCTCCTGCCCTTGAAGGAAAGACGTGGCCACTTGCATCATTTCATCTACTGTTTTTGGAATTTTCTCATGGAATCTTTTGATAAGCTCAGGATTGGTGATTCCGTGCACGAATCCGGAGATTCTCATGCATTCCGGCGCACCCTTGACGTTTCCGCTCTCCGACTTGTATCTTTGTATGAAGTCTTCTGTAGATTCCCCATCTCTTTGCTTGATGTTATGGAGTACTATAGGGTCTCTGATGCATTTTTTCTGTTGAAGGTAATTTTTCAAGAACGCTTCCCTCGGGTCATCGTAACTGTCTATAGACTCTGGAGGAAGATCGTTAAACCATACCCGAGCGTTCCCAGTAAGTGTGGAGTTAAACATATGACACCATGTTGGCATGACCCATCTTTCCGTTTTTGCCGCGGCCTAGAAGATTTTCAAGTGATCTTCCGGATCTTCACTTCCGTCATATGTTTTTATATGACTAGGCATTCGGGTCTTTGGGAAGTTGAAATGGCGAATCCGAGACGTGAACGGATCAGTCTCGGCACATACCCAGGGCTTAGAGAGGTCGTCATCTTCAATACTGGGCTTTTGCTTTTGTGATTTAGACTTCCAGTGTCCCCCTCCACTGTCTTCGCTTTCAGAATGCTTTTCCATATACCTTGAGTTTTCCTGACGGCTGTCGGAGTATGCGGACACACTCCGTCCTCTGCTTCCAAGTCTTTCGAAGACGTTACTTTCTCTTCCTGCCTTGTTCTTTTGATTATGCCGTGGTGACCTTGATCTGTCGCGTTTCAGCCTTGTGAAGACGCTAGAACTCTGGCGTGGGCTATGGGATAGTCTGTGTCTTCTAGGTGACCTTGTCCTTGATTCAGAGTATGCTAACTCTTGCGTCTTAGTGGTTCTCTTTCGAACGTCACCAAAATCTAGTCGCACTTTTACTTCTTTCAGTTTTTCTTTCTTCCTTCGCTCATGCTCATATTTATCTGCCATGATTGGTAGTAGTTTCTCATAGTGCTTTTCGCAGAACTCTTCGAGATCTGCAGTGGATGTAGTTCTCACGGAGCCCTGGGGGGTTTGTTTGTTCTTCCCTACCGTATTCCGCACATCAGACTTAGCATGGCTAGGGGTAGGTTGTTCGTGATTGCTCATGGTGAGTATTTTTAGGGAACACAGTTTATTCGTGTCCCACGGATGGCGCCAACTTGTTAGTACAATTTATGTTACGGGTTTAAATTGAATTTGGAACGCTTGTTGGGCCGGGCCAACAAGCTGCGAATGGATTGGATCTTGTACTAAATCAAGTGATTTGGATGATTGCCTGCACAATGAGAGTAAACCGTTAGCCTTACCGTGGGGGCGGACCCCACGATTAGACTCCGGCGTAAGAGTAAGAGAGCATGTTGTCAGAGATATGTGTGTCAGAGTGAGAGAATATTGTGTGTACCTCTTTGGAATGTACGATGATTCCTATTTATAGGCTATTAATACTAGGGTTTCCTAGTATTTCGCATATAATATGTTGGTGGCCAAAGTGGGACCCTTGTCGGGAAAAGATCCGTCATAATCGTGATTGCTGCAGCGAACTACCTTCCGCGGACGTTGGTCAATCCGCTGCAATGTATTGCGGAAGCAGAATAAGGATAGTCCGCGTCCGTCTTAATATGTCCGGGCCGCTGCCAGTACGGTACTTGGCTTAGTTTCGGCCCTATATGCTTGTAATCAGATCTAGTTGGGCCAAGGCCTTATTCTGATAGTGTGGGTTTGGCCCAAAGTCATGTTAGACTTCCTATACGTCATCAATGACCTTAAATAAGTCCTTGTTGATTACCTATAAAAGGTAAGTAAGCTAATCATCTCTCTAGTCACATACTGAAAATGGTGTAGGTTGCAGCAATTTTCATATATAAGCGCGCTGCGCGCGTAGAGACCAATATCATATATACCTCAGAATGGAAACGACGAATTGCAGAGTTTGGATCCGAAGCTCGTATAAGAAGAAAGAGCTTTTTTATATTTGGTTGTACTCTTAGTATCTTCTCTACAAAATCTACATGAAATATAAGTTAAAGCACCATCATTATCGATAGTGATTGTTGGGGAGTTAATTGGGAAGGAGACTTACTTTTTCCAAGAAATCCAGTAGCACCAGTCACTAAGATCGTCTTATTTTCAAGATACTCGATAATGCTTTCCATTTCCATGAACGATTTTAAGAAGATAGTTTGAAAGCCTTCAAAATTTGAAGCACATTATATAGATGTAATGGTTGATTGGTTTGAGAATAAAACCACAACTTAGCCGTGCATGCAGCTTTAAAATAACCACGTAACTGTTTTTTTTCCTGGAAAAATAGTATAGCGGGGGGAAAGAAATTGGTCTTTCTTTGCATGCTTTTCTACGAATGTATTTACGGGTATACATATTGACACTTATATCAAATGCACAAAGTCTTCGCTAACGTAAAGAGATTAATTGTGTTTACACTCTTTTATTTGCTTCATTTTGTTTTAAACAGCCTCAAGATTGCATTGAATTAAAAATTGCCCTAGCAAGGAGCCAGGGGAAAGGTTACATAGTAATTATACAAGATGACAAGGGATTGAGGAATTTTTTTATCCAATCTATTAAAAGTGGGATCAAATTTTCTATTCAGCATGCATAATCTAAGAGTGAGAGAAATTTAATCGCATCACAAAGTGTATCATTCCGTGAAGGTTTGAGATCAAACCAAACTTTGCTTCAAATTCTCTATATGATCCAAGTAGTTGTTTGGATAACCAAATCGAAGTACAGATTTTCGTCCGAGTCGAAGGTAGCCGAATCACCCCACTTAGTTAGCCTGAAGATCCAAGCAGATTCTTGCTTCATTCGTTAACTATTAACTTCATTTTTTTTGTTTCAGTTGGATAATGAACCTAATTTGTCACTATTATCATATCAAATTGTTCGATTTATCAAGCTCAAATCACCGCTCTGAGGCTTGTCCTCATCTCGCAGATGTACCCACCAATTATCACTGCTGATCAATAATAATTTTAAAGGTGTATGTTGAGCATTCTAAGCTAATTGTAATGGTTTTTCGTAGTTTCAATGTTGCCTTCCCTAATTTCTATTATTTTCTTTGCTTTATTCACAAAAAATAACATTTTGATCTAGTTCTTATCTATTGAATTGCATTTATTTATATTTGATGATTTTTTTTTCTTTTAATAACTAGCGATACCGGCTGGTTCCTAGGGTTGGCAAGCATATTTAATTTATAGTTCATTTACGATGTAGAGATATGTAGGTAACGTACATGCGAGTTATTACATAACCCTTTTAGAAAAGGGAGCTACAATAGCAATTTACTAGGCTTGACCTTAATTAGTAAAATAATAAAGAGGCTACATAAAAGAAATTCACTGGATTTACCTTAATTAAAAAGTTGGTATGTTTATATCAAACTTTGTAAATGGTAAGTAACTTGAACACGTCAATCTTTCATTCGTATACATCAATTTATGCTTTAGATAGTTGTATCATAGATATATCATGTTTTGCTTGTAAATACAAATGAACATGTGTGTTAAGTACAGGTAAACTGAGCCTCTTGAGATGTTAGAGTACATAGACACAAATTCAAGTCTCTATTTTTCCGCACTACTACAAATCAAAATGTTGCCTAGTTCGTTTCCTAATCAGTTTTTTAACGAGTTTCTCTTTGGAACACCTAGGGCACGCGCGAGCACAACATAAGTTTTTTTTAATGATGTATATATGTGAGTGGCTTAAAAACCCGTGGACTCACGAGGTTTTTTAAAGAAATGTTTTTTATAATATGTGTGAATAAAATAAGAAAAACCACGAACGTAAACATGTTCTATTAACGTTTGAAAGAAATAATAAGTAATAAATAAATTATTCGATAAACAATTGAGTTTATAACAATTAAAATAATAAACGACCATGCATTGTCGTCTCCAAATTTGACGTCTTGAATAACAAATGACGTCGATGAACGTTAATCAAGTTAATAGCCAATGTCCGTTTCGTAAACACCTACTAGTCCACATAAATAATAAGTATAAGTAAATTGTGATTGATAATATATTAAAATTTAAAATATGGTATAAAACATGTCATATATATATTGCACATACCTTTTGAACATTTATCGTAGACCTTGATGTACTTTGTAGACGACGTTTGTAGTAGTTTGCGAGATATTACCATCTTCATCACAAACGACAACCTTCAAACCTCTTTTGCTTTTGATTCTTGAAACCACAACGTATAGTTGTCCATGTGTGAAAAGAGGACGTCCAGGTACAAATAGCACGCTGAGTGCATTATACTACAGAAAAAACTCATCTGAATTGATTTCAGGATAGCGGCAACATCATAAATTGGACTCCACTGGTTTTGAAGAATGACCAAGCATATACTTCCATCTGTATGAATTGCTACATAGCAAAAAACATGAAATTAAGTCAATATACATAACAAAAATATATATAAAAGCAAATGCGGATATTGTTTGCAGCTTTACGTCAAACAACATTTGTGCCACTAAAATAACATGAAATTAAGTCAATATACATAACAAAAATATATATAGAAGCAAATGCGGATACTGTTTGCAACTTTACGTCAAACAACATTTGTGTCACTAATCACAGTCTAGAGTATGGCTTTATGTATATGCTCACACTAAGACTTAAAGGGTGTTTGAGATTTCTCACTAAAACTGACCATATATATATTAAAAAGAAATGTGCAGTTTTAATTAACAATCCCAAACACCATTAATGATCAACGTGTTAATGACTTTTCTCAACACTACAATGACCTTTTATTTGGTAATAAGCTAATCCAAATACCCCTAAGCGTTTACTCAAATACCAATATAGCAACTTCACTTCTAAATAATGCCAATCGATAAAATTAACGAAATAAAGATTAGAGAGGTACACATACCTCGCTTTTACATTGGAGCCTGTATATGTTTTCTCTAATGCACAAAACATGTTATAATAGTGATCTACAAAATTACAAAAATCAAGCATAATTAATCAGATGTGATAGAACAAACAGAGCTATCACTAAAGAGTAGTTCAAAATCAATCATTATGTATTTATCATCCAAAATCATTATTATTAGAAACATAGAAGCTGGTGGTAACTAACCGCTGAAATTCATCTTGAAAAGTTAGGATTACAAGTTGGTTTCTTGCATGGAAGCCAGTTGTATTATATTGCTGGTAAGTTTTGATGCATGTGAAATCGCTTGTATATGCTAGTTGATGCATTCATTGGACGTGGTGGATTATGTCTATGGGTGATCATGCAAGTGATATGGATATTAAAGGGTATTGTGCATACTTATGCTGTTGCTCTTTAATGTTTCTTGGGACGACATATATGGAAGTTAGCCACAAAGGCTATTTGGAAGACGCTGCTCAAAGAAATAGCATGGACTTGCCTATTATACGCCTCTTGCTTAATATTTTATGATTTAACACATTCTTATGTTAACCATTGATGAGATGTTTTTCAAGAGCTTTTGTTTCCATTTCGATGGATTGATTTAGAAAGTTGTTTTTGCTTCTTTCTTTGTTAGTAATAAGAATGGTTATGTCATTCTTATTTAGTGATTTTCGTTAGTAGCGTGTTGAAGCTTGTTCATGAGTTTGGTTTTGTCAATCTCATGTCGTTGCCCATATAACAGGCTGGGGTGTATGACTTCATCTACATCTTTTGTACTTAAATATTTTTTGGTGTAATACATTTACCGGGGAAACCCTTTACCCAAAAATGGTATGCAACGATGTACCTTTTATTAAGAAAATTGATTGAACCATAAAGAATGTTAACGTATTTGGTCATACCGCATCATTTGTTGTAATCTATAGGTATTTCCGTCGCATTGTGGCATAACGTCTTAACCTACATCCACGTAAAATGTAACACCTATAACCCGATGAGGTATTATTTTATAATATAAATAATAATATTAAATTGTTTAGAATATATTTTATAAGAAAACGATAAAGTTATAAGTTAGAAATAAATAAGTGTTAAGCTGTCTAAAGATAAGTGCCTAAATTAGGAAGAATGAGACTTGAAGGACTAAATAAGTGCCTAAATAAGTGTTAAGTTGTCTAAAGATAAGTGCCCAAATAACAAATAATAAAGTAAAGTAGACATTTCTAGAAAATTCATGTGTGTGGGTAAGTCTGTGTCGACATAAAAGATGAAGAAAAGAGAAAAAGCTAGGATTTGATGTTTTGATGAAATTGATCAAGAAGAAGGATTAACAAGCTGATAAGAGTCCTTAATTGCAATCCTCACATCAAGTAAGTAAATACCCAATTTAAAAATTAAGGTTATGTTATGATTTTTAGGCATAATGGGTAAAGGTTGTTAATTTATCATTCTAAATACTAATTAGTTACTATTTAGGGGAAGCAAATGAGGAGCAAGCTTTGATTTGCATGTAGAAAATTAGTGGGATAATTGAGGTAAGTATATTGACTAAACATGTTAATGTTATTATAATGTCAATTTAATTGAATTATGATGTATAAGGATGTAATATTCAAGGAGTTATGAATGTAATGTAGCTTGGATCTAATTAGCTAATGTGTTATTGTTAGCATAATTTTTATGCTTGTTAAAAGTAAGTATTAATATTGTGATCCTTGATGTATTATAGCTAGTATAATACTAGTTATAACTTATGAAAGTTAGTTTTTATCATATACTTACTAAGCATTCGCTTATGAATAAAGTTTATAAATGTTTTGTAGGTCCAAGTGGAATAGATAAGGGTAAGGAGAAAAACTAGCTTGTTGTGAAGGAAGTTTAGCGTTTTTGGACTCGGTAAGTAGAATACCGACTTTTGGATCAAGAATTATCAAAGTTGAAGCCCCGAGTGTTGATTCTCGTCTTTGGTTTAATTCTTGTGTCTAATTTCGGGTCGTTATTATTTTGAAGTCGTGAAATTATGTTCTTGATGTTTAAATATTAAGTCTTGAATTTGGTCACGTTAATGTTGTATATAATGTGATTAATATGTTGTGAATGTGGTTAAAGGGTGTTTGGATTTTATGTAATTGACCCGTTTGACATGTCAAAAGTCAAAGGAATGTAATGGCAAAATAATTAATAGAATGTAAGTTTGTTAATGCAGTATTTTGTTGATTTAAAATAGTTACAGTAAGTCTTGTTTTTGTAGTTTTGGGTTTTTTTACAGAATTCAGCAGATTCTGTAGAGTTCTGTATCTGAGGTCTCAATACGACGTATTCAAACTATTAAATACGGCGTATTCAATTTCCAGACCCAATACGGAGTATTTATACTATTGAATATGGAGTATCCATTTTTGGACTCAATACGGCGTATTTAAGTTTATGAATACGGCGTATTGACTTCTGTTCACAAAATGTTTATATCTTTTTCATGCTTTGAGTTTTTATTTTTGGGTTATGATGTAATGTTCTTATAAAATTTTTTGAGCTTGTGTATGTTAATTGTACTATTGTATGTTTCCAATTTCTTCTAGTTTGTTTGTAAAATCCAAATGTGGGTATATTTGAATTTTTTTTAGTGTTGTTCAAGGGGTGTTTCAACTTGGTATCAGAGCCGTGGTCTAAGAGATTTAGGATGTCACTTTAGAATTTCCTAGACTTAAACTTTGTAGGCACGTTAGTATTAGAGTTGGTTGTATGTGTATTGTTTATGTGATTATCGTAAATACATATGTATAGTATCTTTATGACTATGCCTGGCCACCATAGTGATAAAAATATGATACATACGTATAATTGGTAGAGACTATACACCTATAGAAAGCATAGGATTGGTTAAGTGTATAAATATTGAAATATTATAAATGCAATCGAATAAGTATATGATTGTGCTTGATAGTTAAATTGTTAATTTAAGTAAGAAGAAGGAATAGTGAATGCGCGTCACATGAATGTTTTGAAAGCTTCAACTTCCAAAGGAGCCCAACCTTCGGCTAGTGATGCGAATCATGGTGATAGTGATAATGAGTCTCCTTCTAGATTCGAGGACCTCAACTTTACAGGGTTCACGGATGAGGAGACAAAAGTTTTTAAGTTCGATGATATCGAGGCAAGTAGGAAAGACGATTAAGAACGTAATGCCTTACTATATTAGCCGAACAACTGATAAACTTAAGGAAGTGATCCAAAACGAGCTAGAAGAGTTTAAGAGGGAAGGTATTATGAAAGACTTTAGTAATGAGATAGCCACT
Organism: Tanacetum coccineum; assembly: GCA_026074375.1. NCBI lineage: Eukaryota > Viridiplantae > Streptophyta > Magnoliopsida > Asterales > Asteraceae > Tanacetum > Tanacetum coccineum. The sequence continues at coordinate 5,578 of BQNB010090323.1, read as the reverse complement.
TACCGTGATTTTACAGCATGTGATGTGCCAAAATTCGATGGAACACTTGATCTAATTGCTAGTACAAGATGGCTTTCCGCCGTTGAAGGTGCCTTCCATACTAGTTGTTGTAAGGAAAAGAACAAAGTTAATTTTGCCTTAAATTTTCTTCGTGATAGTGCCAAAATGTGGTAGGATGGAAAGGTTTGTGAAAAGGGCGAGGAATGGTTAGGGTCGTGCTCGTGGAAAGATTTCAAGGAGTTGTTTAATGCCAAATATTCTCTGGTCGATGAAATTGACAAAATCCGAGAAGAGTTCCAAACTCTTATACAAACTAACGAGACGATGAATGATTTATAGAAGAAGTTCAATGACTTGATTCCCTATTGTCTGGAATACCATGGAAACAAAGAAGCTCAAGGTTGAAAGATTCCAAAGGATGTTACGTGATGACATGTAATTTCTCCTTTTAAATGCACTACCTTGGA
>BQNB010090322.1:0-26173 GCA_026074375.1 Tanacetum coccineum | reverse complement strand
CTTCTACTTGCTTTAGGTCCATCTGAGGGAGTTGAAACGGGTCTTCATTTAACAATTTTTCAATCAAGCAAATATCTCCCTCCGGATCAAAATCGGCATGATCAATTTCTGGTGAAATTGAATCATTTTTTAGATAAGCCTCGATCTCTTCCAAAATGAAGGCACTTCCCTCGAAGGTGTGAGGGAAAGAGAAGAGTTGGAAATAATAGGCTCAGAAGTCGGGGTGGGATTGCTACCCGTAGAATTATTAGAAAAACCAAGAACTTCTTGAGCATACTCCTCACAAGCAACATCAATGACGTCAATTCGGTTTACCGACATATCATCATATGTAGAGGAGTATCTCGTAGTTTGATTGAGATTAAAAGTTACGGCTTTATCATTAACCCGAAGGGTTATTTCTTCTCTGTAAACATCAATTAAGGCACGGCAGGTCCTTGATATTTGCTTAATTGTATACTAATTTACCCGGGATTTTGCCTAATAAAAGCCAATAAAATGCCAAAAGAATAGAAAATGTGTGCTTTTGTGTCCAATTGTGCAGGAAAGGATTGAAAAGACAAAAAGAAGCAAAAACGATCAAAAACCGACAAGAAACGGGAAAAAGACAAAGAGTCAAGAGCAAGAGTGAGAATCCAGCCAGAAATCACAGCCGGATCATCCCGACACAGTCAAAGAAAGGAATAAAGAAAGTCAAAGAGTCAAGATAAAGTCAAAAGGGCTAATTATGACAAGTCTTTAAAGATTAAAGGTTTATTTGGAAGATTAAAGATCAAGGGGCCAAAGTTGCAAAAGAGGAAAAGATGTTTATTAAAGAAGAAACTAGAGAGAAAGAACACAAGGGCTTAACTTGCCATTCTTAAACTTCATTTTACACTACAAAATGGGCGGGACAAGGTACAAGGACCAATGTTGTCAATACTCCAAACATTTAAAACAATAAGCCGCTTAATTCGCAACAAACATAACAACCCCCAACAGCATTTCCCGCCAATTTCCCACACAGCCCAATCCCGAAATTGCCCACACCCCGCTCCCTTTTCTCTTATAAAACTCATTCATACACCTTCACCAATCAACAACAAACACGTGGCAAGCCCTTATTGGCCAGGACACCTCACTAAATTGATCAAACGGCCTCAAACCAACACGTGGCAAGCCCCTATTGGCCATGACACCTCATCACCCCATCAAACGGCTACAAATTGACTTCAAATGATCAAACGGCTGAGATTGAAGAGACCATTCTAGAAATTCTTCCCTCTCTTCACTACTCCTCTATAAATAGAAGGCTAGGACTTCATTTTTCTGTTGTTGTATTTTGTTTTAAAATTTCTCTTTGTATTTTCCCAATTTTTAAGCAATTTTCTTTCACTTTTAGCAAATAAGCTCTTGTACTCTTTTCTTTAATCTTGTACTTCATAATTCTAGCTATATCAATTCAGTTTACAAGTATTTGTGTCTTTTGTTTTTAATTCTAAGTCGATTTCAATCAATAAGCTTTCAATAAGCTCATTTGAGCTTATTACTGTTCATAAGCTCAAATTCAATCAACCTTTGTTTTTAAATAAGTCATTTACTCTTATAGATCAATTAATTTCTAAATCATGATAACTTGAGTGGATTTGTGTTCATTTTGGAAGCTATCAAGGAGTATTAAGCTCTAATAAGCTAATTTAGCTTATTAAGCTGGTTTAGAGGCTAGGAGCCATTAGGTGTTTGATTTTGAGCCACTCACTCTACTAGAGTGGCTCTTGTGCTGAGACTCCAATATTTCAGGTTCTAAGTCTTAAATTTTCAATTTAGCTTAAATTTAGTTCTTACTTTTGCTTATTCCTAATAATTCTAGTTTGATTCTTTGAAAACATGTCAATAAGCCTTGTTAGTTAGCTGTTTAGAATATTTAGTAGACTAAATTTGAGTAATATCATTTTCTCATAAAATTCTGTCATCTAATTAGTATAAAGCTGGTAGAGTAAGTAGCTTAATTTTCTAAATAAGCTACTGTTTTTTTAGCTCAATTAGCTCTATTAGGTCATGTAGAGTAGAAGTGGATAAAAAGTTTCAGCTAGTTTAGCTTTAATATAGATTTTAAAGTCATCTTAGTTTTTACAGCTTACATAAAGGAGTGTTTGGTTTAGGCTATTTTTGACTCTTTAAGTCAACTTTAGTATATCATAGCTACTCATTTAGTTGTGTTAGGTTAGTAAACCAAGTTTAGACCAGCTTTTAAGAATTAGATTTGTAAATTCAATAGTTTAGAGTTTATAAATTCAATCTCAGCACCAGGGGTAAATTTCAGTTGAAAAGAGTTTAGATTTTAGGAACTTAAAAGGGACTTATAGTTCAAAGTTTGGCTGTGTTCACTTAATGCATTTAGTGTAATATTAGTTTGAAAATTCTAGCCTGAATCTCATTGCATTGCCATTTGCACCAGCAAGACACATTGCATCAGCAAGCACACTTCAATTTCAGCAATATTTTTACCAATTTTCACTTTGAATTTTTCTCATTTCCTTGTAGAGTTTTATAAAACCTTTTACCTAGGTTGAGTATAGATAGCTAGAGTAGCTTATTCCTAAAGTTTCAGCATTTTAAGTTCAAAAAATAAGCATTTAGCCTAAGTAAAATAAGCTCTAAAAACAGTTTCATTAAACTTTGCACTTTTCATCTTGATTTTCTTTTTAAATTTGTTAAACACAGGTTATTATTAGTTTAGATTCTTTTAATACACATCTTAATCTTCAATAAGCAGCTTTTAGTTTCAGCTTTTATCAATTATTAAGCTCAAAATAAGCAAAAATAATCCAAAAAGTAGTAATTATTGAGGCAAATAGGTACATTCTGTGACAAAACTTTGAGCTTATTTTTCGGCTAATTCATTTGTTCTAAAAGTTACAAGTTGCCTTTATTAAAGTTGTTTAGGATTCAGCTGATAAGCAACTTTGTAGTTATATTTTTTAATTGGTTATTTGGCTAATTCCTCAAAATTTAACTAAAGCCAAAAATAAGAAATAATGGCAAGGGTCTTTTTAGTAACTTTTTCTCTTAAACTTACAATGGTACCCCTGTTTTCTTCTATGAGTAAATTTTGCCAAATTTTAGCCCGCCTACCCCGTAGTTTACTATTCTTTCATATTCCCTACCTAACCCACTTTCTGTTCTTTTTCATCTCTCTAGTTTAACCACAAGCATGACATATAACTGTCACTGGTAGTTGATTACTTCCAGTGGCTGGCTTCTTATTTCGGCAGTTCTTACTCAAATGACCCACCTTGTTGCAAATATTACATTTGCCAGTACAAGGTCTGGTGTGATGGAAATTGCATCTCTTGCACAAAGGAAGATCTCTGGCATACCTACCATTTTCTGATGGAGTAACAACATAAACTCTACCAGCTTTTTGCCTTCGGTATTGTTGTTGATGATTGTTGTAGCGATTGTTGGTGTTGCGGTAGTTGTTGTTGCTGCGGGAGCTATTGTTGAAAGTTCTTCTGTCGTCAAACTTTCTTTTGTTGTCGTTTGATACCTGCATTGGAACATGCTTAGTTACTTGATCCATTAGCCTTTGGGCTATGTTAATGGCCTCCTCTAAAGTTTGAGGTTTAGAGGCAGTAACATTTCCTTCAATGCTTCGAGGTAGACCTCCGATAAAAGCTTCCAAGAGTTTATCGTTGTTTGGCACCATGTTTGGACATAGAACCGTTAATTCTTGGAATCTTCTAACATAAGGTTTAAGATCATTTCCCTTTACAATCAGATTGTAAAGTTCTTCTTCCATCTTTCTGATCTCAGTCCGGGGACAATACTTGTTCGTCAGAAGCCTTTTTAACTCAGTCCAGGTAATTTGATTGGCTTGCTCTATTCCCATAGGCTGGGCATATGCATTCCACCAGGATAAGGCATCGTCAGTTAAAGTACCAGTAGCAAATGTCACCTTGCTTTCTTCAGCACACCTGCTACGAGAGAATACTGATTCGGTTCGTTCAAACCAGCGAATAAGGCCTACTGCTCCTTCCGTACCATTGAGGTAGAAAGGTTGACAGCTGATAAACTCTTTGTAATTTCCCATTTTCACTACAGGAGTTCCAGTAAGATTGGTGTTCCTGTCGGGATTACTTGCCATTGTTGCAGCTTGAGCTTCTAGAGCCGTGGTGACACTGTCAGCAACTAGCTTTCTGATGGCGTCTTGAGTCATAGCCGGTGATTCTGATGTTGATGCTCTTTTTGGAGGCATTCTATCAACAAAAGATAACATGTAATAAGAATGATAGGAGTAATGCTCAAAATTTTTAAAGAGAAATACTCAGTTTTAAACTTTAAGCATATTTAACAATAAAGATATTGAAGCTTTGGATATAGGTTATGGGATAATGATAAATATAATGATGCGTATGATAGATGAATGATGGATGAAGGAATGATGAATAAATGAAGATGGATGAATGATGAGATGCAATAAAGCAGGAAAAACAACAAGGTATGAAACGGGATTGCCTTTATATTAGAACAACTTGCCTTTTTACTATACATAGTCAAGATTTGACAAGTGTTTTTATTTATACCACACATCCCGTGGCTAGGTTAAAGCTAAAAACTGAAATTTAAACTAGAAACTGGATGATCATTCCATGCGGTTCTGGAGTTCAATGATAGAGTTCATGAGTTTTTCTATGTCTTCTTGGTGACGAGTTTCCATATCATTGATGACTTCTGCCAATTCAGCGATTCTGTAGCGAGCTAAGGAGATCTTATGGTTGGATCCTATTTGCTTTCTCTGGAGTTTAGTGATCTGAGTATGAGCTTGCTGGAGTTCTGCTGCTAAGGCGTCAAAATCACGTTGGATGATTATTGTTCCTTTACCGAGACCTTCGATGCCGTTTTCAATCTGTTCAAAACGTTCAGGAGGGATTTCTTCTAGATAACATTGGATACCCTGAATTTGCTCTTCATGACGTTTGATAGCTGATTTCCGGGAAGTTTCACCAATCTCAAGAGCTTGAGGTTGGGATGGGGTAGATGGAAATAACTGCATTGGTGAAAGGAGTCCTTCTGGGAGAAAGAATTCTTGAGTTTTAGGAGGTATGATATTTGGATGTTGGTTTTTATTATAGAAAGCTTCTATAACTTCTTGGTATGGATCGTCAGGAGATAGAGTTGATGAAGTTAGTGGGACAATTCCAAATGAATTGGAAGCACTGGAGTAGGTTTTTCCTGGAGAGGCCGGGACATAATCCGAAGAAATTGGAGGAAGATAGTTTGGGAAATTGGAAGAAAAGGCATTTTCCAAATTAGAAATAGGACGATCGGGGGAAGACATCGTTCTGTTAATAACCCAGCGATAAATAATATAAGTTATTTATCTAGTAATATAATAGTTATGTAACTTTACATACCATTCCGAAAGATATAGCGGCACGGAGGACTTTCTTGGATGGAAAAAGAAAAATAGTTATAGTTAAGGTTTTAACCTTGTTCTCTATAACGTAGGCTCTTGATACCAAATCTGTAACACCCCCATTTTTACATATAGCAGCGGAAGCTAATCTGGGTATTACATTCATGTGGTACAACCAGTCATAATCATAGAAAACGTTTCAAAAAAGTCAGGTTTGAAAGTAAGTTTATCTTCATTTATTTCATCAGAATTTGTACAAAAGAGAGTTCCCAAAATCGAAAATACAACAGTTGAATATAACGGTTTTTTCCATCTCCGTGCCTCCGTCACTCCCGTCCATTTAGTATACCTAAGATAAAACACGCAAAAAAGTCAACACAAAGGTGAGTGAAACCCATAGGTTTAAGTAATATAATTTGAATGCAAATGTGAAATTCGGTAGTTACTTGAATATACCCAGTATGAAAACATAACTTTAATATTGCCATTACTTATGAATTCCGATGCCTTAGGTTATAATGATAATATTGCCCCTGCGGACACCTTTGCCAAAATACCCGCGTGATTCTAATGTGTGCAAATTAGGATAACGTTTACCGGATACACCAACGGGAGTCAACCCAAAAATATATATTCACACATTCGCGCGTACTACGGAGAGTAATTAACGTTCATGATTATGGGACTTAAAGGCAAAGAAGTTTACTTAGGCAATAGTAATTGAAGATAACATGTAGAAATCATTGCATACATGTTTATAGCATGTAATCTCCCTCGCGTTATAAATTAATTGAAAACGGAGGTTTTTTTTTTTTTTTTTTTTTTTTTTTTTTTTTTTTTTTTTTTTGTTTTTTTATGAACTCATTTAAACAGCTATAGGGAAATTGATAGCTAATATTTAAGGAATGAAAGTAACGGCTTCAACACGACAATCACAGACAACCTGGGTTAATATATAGCAAGTCTTAGTTTGATTGTATATATAAGTTTTTGGATATCGATGTTGGTTTTGATATAAAAATTATCATAACACCGTTCGGGCCATCATAGTTTAGAAGTCATTCAGTAAACGTTTGTGGAGCTAGGGCACTTTAAATCGTAAACCCAACAACTCAGACAGAACGTAATACCAAGATGAAACTTCTTAATATGAAGCTCCCTTGTATTGTGGTATGATATGGATCCGGGACATGATTTTTGAAAGCACATCGATGATGAAATTGCAAGTAGACGCCTAAGGTTTGCATTTTTACGACTTTGGTCCTTCAACTTTTATTGATATACCAAGTAAACCTTATACTTTAAAAAGTGACATAATCGACCCCTATAGTTATAACTTTGATTAAATGACACTTTTAGTCCTTTTAGTTATATGTTTCTGAAATTTATGATATATACCTCTTGCATGGATTATAATTACAAAACATGTCCAAATTGCTATTCAAGCTTAATTTAACATTTCAATAGTCATTTATAAGTTATAATAAACTAAAATATGAATATTTAACACAACATAAGTTTAATTTAACGATTCGTTAAGCTAAAAGGTAAAACGAGTCAAATTAGGGTTTCAAAATGAAAACGCACGGGTTTTAAGGTCAAAATCTCTTATAACTTATCAAAGTACTTATTTTAACATTATAATAGCTTATTAAGATTGATTATAACAAAAGTTTATAAGTTTAGCTCATAGTTTATAAGTAAAAATGAAATTAGGGTTTTTGGGGTTGTAAGGTTTTAGATCAAAAAGCATAAACACTTAGGTTTTTGAGTTCAAAGCTTTATATTATGATTTTATCAAGATCATATGAACATTATGACGTTATGAAAGCAGAACATAAGCTTAGAGAACCTGGTTTGAGCTTATAGCGTGGAAACGGTCAGAAACGGACGTTCGGCTATCGTAGGGCATCTGAGTAACGACTCTCGGGCTTCGAATTTCTTCTAGGGTTTTTGCTTCTTAGACGTCCCTTTTTATGATCCTAGGATCATATGGGAGCAAAGGATTGCTGCCTTAAGGGTTATAGTGAGAAGATGGTGGGTGCAAGTTGGAATGAACACACTATGCCCCTATTTATACCCATTTGAAGTAGCAAGGAGTAAGCAAAGCTTATGCACTGTTTGACACCTAGAGGTCCCTATTAGGGATGTGGAAGAAGCTAAATATGAGTTTTATAAGTCCTAGAGTAGCTTTGGTGAGGTGTTGCTCTCTTTCTTTGCCGCGGCTAAGCACTAGAAGGAACAAGAAGTTTTTGTGATTTTTAAACAATATAAATGAAAGATATTTGAAGAGAGGTGCTTGTAAGCTACTTAGGAATGAAGTAGCTTAGTCATGGAGGTGCTTGATTGCAAGAAAAATAGTTAAAATGGGTTATTTTGCAAGGGTTTTGGTTTCGGGTTCACTAGGGCTCATTTAGGGTTCGGGTTGAGTTTTCTAGCTTGTAATTTGTATACATTTGATTAGGAATGATAGGTTACTGATCCTAGGACTTATATTAAGGATTATAATCAAGATTTGATAGGTGGTTTGAGTTAAAATGGGTAGAAAATGAGAAAACGGGTCAAAGTCACAATTAGGGTTTTCTGGATTCGTTTCTTGGATAATTGAAGTAGAATGATGAAATGATGATGGAGTATGATTGAGGATGTTGTAATTCATGTTATTATAACTTATTTAAGAGTTGGTTTAGGTTTACAATGGGTAAAAATCAAGAAACGGGTCATGGTTTAGAAACTAGCTCGGTTTTAGGGTTTAGGGTTTTGAATTAGGGTTTTGAGTATAAAAAGATGTATGAAAGCTTATGAATTAAATAATTAGGGTTTAGGGCATCCGATAATGGTTTAAAGCCCGTTTTGATATGATGTTGCAAATGGTACCTTATAGGAATAATGTACCTTGTAATAATGATATTATGATATTGAATTGATATGTTATGATGTTTGCTTGACATATATGAAGATAGGATTGCCATATGTAGGTTGCCTGAGTCCGTTAACTTTAGTTATGCAGGATATATTGCATATTGAGATATTGGCAAAGTAATGTAATGTAATAAAGCGAAAAATTTCCCTGAAAAAGGTGAGTTCATATATAACTGATAGATTGTACATCATCTAACTTAATAGATGGATATTTACATTTATGAAAATTGTGGGTTGTTATAGTTTATAATAAATAGTGTGAACACAAGTCATCATAAGAGTGGGTTATGTTGTTATATACCCATAAGTGCAATAATTGCAATGAGTACAATTATTATGGAAAACAGTATTATTGCTTCGAAGCGCATGGTACTCAAACTATGAGTTCCAAATATAGTGCATTTGGTTACCTATCCGGCTAACACAAACGGGATTCTTTAATCCCAATAGACCTATTCACAATATTCACGTTCACTCGCAAGTGATTAATGGTTCATGATGGTGGGGGTCTTTTGGCATAAAGGGACATAGACAGCAGATGCAATAATATATCAGGATAGCATACATTTAGAAAACACTTGTATTCATGGTTTATAGCATGTATCCCCTTACGGGTTTATGAAATAGAAGATTTAAAAGTGAGGCTATGAACTCACCTTAATAGTATAGGGCAATCTGATTGATGGCAAAAGTATATCAGGTGAAAGTAACGGCTTCATCACGCAACCTGGGGTGATATGTGAAGTCTTAGTGTGATAGTTTATGTTCCAAAGCTTCATAAAGTTTAACGTATATCTTTAATTTATTAAATTATGGAAATATAGTATCGTTGTTCGGGCTATCATAATCCAGAGGCCATGTAGTATCGTTTAAGGAGCCAGGGCACGTTAAAACATAAACCCAACAAACTCGTCAAAACAAATACCCAAATGGAACCCCTAACATGAAACTCCCTAGTATCGTGATACGATAAGATTATAAGTTTCTTCAAAAGTTAGTCAATGATAAATTATGTTAAATATATAACGAAATAATGCGTCAGTTTATGATTAATAACGATAAATGTTTCGGGTTTTAATAAAATTATATTTTAAGTTTGCAAAATTAGCAATATATACCCTTGGTTTATAAACTTTTACAACTTTAGTCCTTTATATATAAAGTATATATAATTTAAACCTTTAACTTTGAAACTTGGAAAAATAGGTCCTTATAGTTATAACTTTAGAATAATGACATTTCATCCCCTTTAGTTATAAATTTTAGAAAGTTACGATATATACCCCTATGCATGGAAATATTTGTAAAACAAGTCCAAATTCCATGCAAGCTTATTTTTAGGATTTCAAAAGATATTTGCAGGTTATAGATTACTAGAATAAGCTAAAATAAGATGTTCTAACGTAACAAAAGTTTAGAAACGGATCGTTGCTAGAAAAACAAAACAGTTCGTTTTTAGGGGTTTTAAAAAAAAAACACATGGGTTTTTGAGGATTCAAAAGCTCCAAACAAGAGTTCATATAGATCTTGAAGAGTATTATGAACATTCTAATACAGATTAAAAGTTATTATGGAACAAATCATATGAGTACGTTTTGTTGGGGTATTGTTTTGGTGCTACTTGAGCTGAATTGGGTCGAAAATGGGTTTTTGGGTTTCGTACGCCTATAACGACTTCATGCTTCTTTTTCCTTGAGATCTTGGTTCTACTTATGAGCTTAGGGACTTCACTTGATCCTTCTTGGTCTGATTTAAGACACCATTGTTGTATTTGATGAGTTTTGAGGTGTGAAGAAAGTGTTGTGTATGTATGCGTATATATAAGGTCAAAAACCCTTGGTGACCAAGTTTTCTTGGTATCTAAGGGTTTGATAAGTGTCCTAGCTAGCTGAGGTAAGTAAGGTATGATAGTGTGATGAGTAAGGGAGGCTAGAACTAGCTATGACGATGTGGAAGAGGTGTTTGGAGGCCACGGCTAAGGAAGGAAGACAAGAAGGTGATTTTTGCAACTTGGTGAGCAAGGTGGTGATGGAGGTGCTTGTAAGCTACTTGGGTTGCTTCTTGGTGATGTCATAGAGGTTCTAGGGTGCTTTCTTGAGGTGATTGGTTGCTTAAAATGGGTAAAAATGCAAGAAAAATGATGTCGGGTTCATTTCATTTTGGGTTATGGTTTTAATTCGTGTTATGGTTGGGGTTTAAGATAGTTTAGGGTTTAGGATTAGTGTTAGGATTATGGTTTAGGGTTTAGGATTAAGTTTTAGGGTTTAGTTTTAAGTTTTAGGGCTTAGTTTTAGGTTTAAAGTGAAATTAGGGGGTGGGGGGGGGGGGGGGGGGGGGGGGGGGGGGGGGGGGGGGGGGGGGGGGGGGGGGGGGGGGGGGGGGGGGGGGGGGGGGGGGGGGGGGGGGGGGGGGGGGGGGGGGGGGGGGTGGTTGGGTTTGTGTTAGGTTTAGGGTTTCGGATGATTAGGGTTAAGAGTCATGTTTTAAGTGCTTGTACAATGTGTTAAAGTGGTGGTAAATCCATCATGAGTTAAGGAGGTAAAATGACCTAATTTTACTTTCTTGTATTATTGACTTATACATTGAGCTTTAGAAAGTTGTAACTTGATTTAGGAGGGAAAAGATATTCAAATGTTGTGCTATGATACTTGTACATATGCTTTAAAGGCTTGTACATTCATTTTATATGTATACATTACATAATAATGAGGGTTTTATAGTAACTTAACGTTTAATGACTTGTTTGAATTAATGTTTTTGAAAAGTAACGTTAAATAGATAATTTACTTGGTAAAAATGATATTTAAGATATAGACTTGACATATTAATGTTTACATGATGTAAACAAATAGAGATGGCAATTGGTAGAGGGTTGCTGTGAGCGCTTTTTACTTTAAGATGCCAAGTTAAGTTGCATAATGAGATAAAACAAAATTTTCCCGATAGAAAGGGTAATATATATAATAAGAATGTATATTACAGTGCATCAAATTTAATAGATTGATATTTACATTGATGAAAATTGTGGGTTGTTATAAAATTGAATTTCCATATTGCATCCACAACGTATTCAATGAGTTGTGTAACTACTGTAATTTTTAGCAAAAATAATAATAAGTCTAACTATTTTTAATAAATTCAACTTTACAAAGTGTCTAGAAAGTGACTTGATTTGACTATCAAAAAGTTTGATTAGGAGTATAGAAACTAAATTGATTTAAGATTAACAAGATCTAACCTTGAATTTTGAGATGCTTTAAAAATAAAAATGGTGGCTAGGGTTTCTTGTTGGGGATCGACACAGGCAAGAAAAAAAAATACTGATTTAAAAATAAAAATGGTGGCTAGGGTTTCTTGTTGCGCTCCCCTTCTTTTCTTTTGAACCGAAAAATAAGCCCATTAAATAAAAAATAATTTTTTTTCTTTTTCTTTTAAATTTCATGACCCCCCCTCCTATATATATTTTATATATTTAAAAAAAACAAAAACAAAACTATATATAAATTACTTATTTACTTTACCTTTAAATAAATGCACATAATCTAAAATAAAACACTTACACTACTTATTAATTTTCCAAATTATTTTTATTTATTACTACATAAATAGATTATGAAACCTCAATTTAATAAATAATCTCAACCCGAAATTAACGATACACTAATTTTTCAAACGCTCAAATGCTCAAACTCACTAACATTCCAAAATCATTATCAAATACGAATTAGAATGAATAAATCATCCATTTCTATTCTCACAAGCACATATTTTAGCACACATATCATATCACATAAATCACCAAATCGACTTACGTACATAAATTAAAACACATAAAGCTAGTTAGGTTAACACTAACGGTTAAACTAACCTTGTTAAATCACGGTTGTCACATCTTTGATGTGAACAACAAGTATATCTTGGAATTGTGTCCTAATGAGATTTATATGTTTATCTCTTTTGGTTCTAGACTCAATAACTACGTTTTGGTTTTAGTGATCTAAGGCTGGAGCAGACAGCCACCTCTTCAATATCAATGATCTCAGAGTGAGAAATTCAATAGACTACATGTTATGTCTTTGTGAGAATTGAAACAAGATTTATTTTGAAGGAAACTTGAGTAGCTGGGAAGGGTTGTGCATTACATCACTAAGTCCATGATGTCTTTCTTTAATACCAAATATCATCTCTGTGATATCTGGTAGATTATATATTGACCCAGTTTTTGCCTAGTATATGGAGGGCTTATTTCTTTTCAACATAAGTTTTCTTTCTTCAACCTCTTCAATGTTTTCCAAGACGTCCTTACTAACACCATGTTGTGATTATTCTGGTGCTAGCTCATGCGTTAGACAACAGTTTTCCCTTATTCTCATTCAAGTCCATTTTTCTTAAGGATTTCTAATCTATTTATTGGAATGTCCCTAGGTAGAACACTCCGCATCTGGTTGGATCATGTGATAATACCTAACCTTACCACCTTATAACTTCATTGATCTTCGTGAATTAGTAGGTTGTTTGGGTATTTAGATCGTAACCATAAAACCATTTAAAAATCATTCAGAGTGTTTGAGAAAGAGATTTGACACTTCGAATTTTTTTGATTTTCAAAAATACCCCCTACACATATGCATTATAATTGAAAGAGTTTTGCACAAGGAGGAAAGAGTTCGCACTTGATTAAAAAATGATCACATTTTAATCTAATTTTCTTCCCCTTAAAAATAGCATACCATTTAATATTTTTGTATATCAACTAATTAAATAGCTATATGACTTTTTGAAAGCACATGGGAGAAAACGAATATTTGCATGGTTATTGAAACATTTTGAAAGTTTATACTCCCCCTAAAAAATTATCTTGGTGATACCAAATGTAAAACATGAGGAAGTAGTCGAGCAAATATTTTTTAAAGATTTTGAATTTACTCCCCCTCAAAAGGATGTTTGTGATACCAAAACTGGAGAATGATGAGGGATTAAAAATTTGAGCACACACTTTTCTAAAGATTTTAAAATTATTTTTTGAAAATATCTTAAAAAAGTGTGCTCGTGATTTACTTTATGATAGATATTCGTTACACGCTCTGTAAACCATTTTACTTGAGATTTTCTCAAGTCCGAAAAGGTGTAATGATACTTTTTTAAGAGAATTTAAGTGAAAACTTGATTTTGAAATTATGAAAAACATCAAGAATCAAACTTCATAACCTTAAAACGAGTTTTGTGAAATAGTACCACTTTTATACAAATTTATTTTCTAACTTTTTGAGAGACAATTCACTTTTAAGACTATAAGAAGTTTTTTAGGTAAAAGCAGAATAGCCTATTCAGACAAAGTCATTTCGGTTGTCCTAATTTACCTTTGAAAGATCAAATAGTAGTTGAAATGAATAATCTTGGAGAAAGATATTTGCGGTATTAAAGTTATGAAAAATATTTTTCAGCCAATTTTAGGATAAATGTACTTGCTTGTACACCTCATTTATTTGAAAACCCGAGTTCTAAGCGGAAATACTTAGAAATCATCATTTTGAGTAAACAAATGGAAAGTTTTTTATAAGTATTGTTGGGAATTAAAGATTCCTTGATGCTGTTTGAATAAATGAAACAAGAAGGACTAAATCGACATAATGAAGATTCTACAAATAATGGAAGATTGTAGAAGATATGGTCAAAGATATAAAGATCAGGATAGATATAACACCCTGTGTTTTCAAGTCATTGACGACGTCGATAAATCTACTATTTATTTTTATCGTTGTACACGTTTGCTTGTAATTTCATGAATTAAGTTTAAATCGCGTAAGTTAAAAATTAGCGTTCAATGTAAACGGGCATCAAACAATTAAACGTTTACCACACACAGATCTGGGGAGTAGTAAAGTAGTAGTCTTTCCGAGGCGGATGTATTAGACTCTCGGGATATCAGCTCTGCGGCTAGTAGATGGTGCAGGTAGAGGGATAGGTAACAATGGTGGGGTCCCTGATGGGTGTAGTGAATGATAGAAGGCTGATGCTATATCTCTCATCTCAACCTCGAGTGCTCTAGGACTAAGGGGTCGACTACGTGGAGATAAAAAGGATGGTGGTAGTAGAGGTGTAGGTGCCATCATCCTCAGCGGCACTATGTCCTCAGATGCTCAGGCTCCGGAATGTATACTGTCATGATCCTCCTGCATCCATAGGATCAGGTACATACTCTGGAGAAAGTTGGTGCCTGCTCCAAAAACACCTGTCGGGCAGGCCTCATCGTAGGATCCTCAGATGGAATACTCCAAGATGTGCCTCAGAGTGAACAGAAGTATAGGTACGGGCGAATCAGCTGGACATGACTACTGTGACCAGCAGAATGGCTTTATGAGTATATTTATAAGATCTTATATTATACATTATAATATAACATGTATATCATTACGAATGGCATCTAGTCCAACTAAACGATGAAACCACATAGTGTAATGCATGAATGTATGCACATATGTATGTCCCGTGTACAACCCCGTTGTATGAATTCATTGTTTGAAAACGGTTATAGTCCAGCAAAAAACATTTACTGGTTCTATAGAACTTGGCTTTGATACCAATCTGTAATCACCCCAAATTGGGTCGAAGCGGAATATGGGTTTGGGGGTGTTACTTTCTTCAGATCAATAACACAAGATATATATAGAACGACCAAAAAGTCGTTTGAAAACGATACATTGGATTTAACAAAGTAATTGTTACATAAGCCCGAAGCTTAACTTGTTCACTTGATCAAAATACAAAGATTTTCAGCCCCTGGACAGATAACAAGAATGAAAAATGCAACAAGAATCTTTAATGCATGACATCCAAATCAAAACCACCAATGTATCCATCGCACCTCGTGCTTATTGATCCCCTGAAAAACATTGCTTTAAAATGTCAACAATAATGTTGGTGAATTCATAGGTTTGATAAATCAGATATTGTAGGCCACAAGATCTCCAGTTGATAATGCAACCAAATGCAGACATCATATAAATGTAATTACATTGCTCTAAGCTCATGACACTGAAGCTTGACGTATGTGAGTACCAAATTAATGGCCTCCATTGCCCGTGGTGATGTTCTAACCCGCAACATCCTATATTCGACATGGTATACGTTCGTTGTTCAGTGATAGCTAATCACCCGAACGGGGTTGTCAAAACCCAATAGATCTATTCATAACATTCGCGCTCGTAATTAACAGTTCATGATAATGGGCTCAGATTGGGTTATCGCTACTTAGGCAACATGTAATCATAATATAAAACTTAACCACTTGTGTCCAGTTGTAAAACATTGCATGTTTTTCACCCCAAAAACTTTGTAAAAACAAAAGCATGTAAAAAGGCTGGGAGCTAGGAACTCACCTTGAGTTCTGATAATCCAAATATCGCAGATATGGTCACGTAAAAGGATCGAATGCCAACTAAATTATCATAGGTGTATAAGTACGAGTACTTTTATTGATATACATTGTATGGAATTCATTAGTTTTATTCTACTATCGTTCGGGCGCGATCCATAATTAAAAGAGGTCATGACATGACGTACGAGGAGTTAGGATACTTTAAATCGTAAATCCAACAACTCGTCGATACGCCATCCGAAGAGGCCTCATTATGAAACTCCCTAGTAATATAGTACTTTGATAACCACATAATATTCTATATAGCTCTTACCAAAATTACACGGTTTTGGTATAAATTAGGTTAATAAGTAATAAAACGTTTGTAATTACCGTTTTAGCAATCTGGTGTAACTTTCGCGTTTTAAACCCGATTCTCGCGTTTCTTATGTCCATCTTTTCGTATCAAGACGAGTTATCATAAATTGACATTTTCGAATTTCGGACCTACTGGTGAACAGTAAAAATTACTGTTCACATCAGACCTTATATATATTTTTATCGATTTAATTGTCGTAAAACCCGTAAACGTCGTATTTTATTCGTTATAGCTCCGTTTTTAACGATTCTTTCGAGGACGTTCTCGTATTTGAAAGTTCTATATATTTATGAGGTTTACAAAAATATAACTTTCTGTCATGAATAGTAACTTTTATAAAAATAGTTTTATAAAAGTATTAATTGTCGTAAACTCGCGAAATTCATAACTCGTTCGTTATTAATTGAAAAATTACGATTCTTATCATTTTGGAATCCTAAAAATGTGTATATATTTTATTAAAAATTTACTAACCCGTGCTGTTTGTAATTTTTTATAAAAATGTTTTTATAACAAATTTTATTACGATTCATTTTTTAACCGTATACTTGTTTTTAACGTAACTTTTTCGTTATTAATCCGTTTGACAAGTTTCTTACCTTTTCGGAATCGTGAGGAAATTTATTATCTTATAAATAAAAATGAGTATGTAAAAATTCGAATTTGGGACAGAATGTTTATGCTTGTTTGTTAAGTCCATTTTTGATCTTTTCTTTATACTTTACCACTTTTGTATTTTACCACAAGTCTCATATATCTTGTATATTATATATCATCCTTATATTATCACTTACTTGTCCATAATAGTCCTTATGTGTCCAAGTTAACCAAGTCTAACTAATCCATGTTAATCACTTAAATTATAAACTTTACTAAGAAATCTCTAATTTACTAGTTTTGTCATTAATCATTTTTATACATAACAAATGGGTACAAGTGTATTTCTTTCCATATGACCTTATTTTAGTGTTCTATTAACATGATTAAAAGTCCATAATCAATATTAACATGTCTTATGTATTTCTTTAAGTTGAAACATATTATGAAGTTATGAAAACCCTAATTAATCCATGAATCTGTTTACACCAATCCATTTGATACAACATTTCTCATCCTTTTAACATGATGTAGTAATCCACCAATATTTATATTAAGTGTGTAAAATGATCCATTTCAAATATAAAACTTCATTTTCTGATAAAACATAACATGGATGATTTAAGCTAATTAGGACAAATATCATATGCATAATAATGAAAGTTATAGCAACATAAAGAGTTTAAATGGACCTTATGAAGAATGATTATGATGATGTATAAGTACTAAACCCTTGTTTAGCCACAAAAACCAAGCTTGCACTTAATAAACCCTAGCTTTCCTTCACTAAACCCTAGCTTCCTTTTTCTTGATTATTACTTGAATATGGTTAACCAATGCTTGCAAATGCCTTAGTACATCTTAGAATATGTGTATATAGAAGTGTATGGATTGTAGAAAAATTTGTATGGGTTTGGTTGGGAGGTGAATGTATGCCGTAGCATATATGGGCAAAAAGGAGAGGTTTTTGGTTTGATTTGTCTAAGTGTTGGTGATGTATGTATCTCTTTATGCAAAGTATAAGTAATAAACTAGCAAGACTAGTCAAGGAGACATATAGGAAGTCCTAGGGATGGCCAAGGTCTAAGTCATTGGTCAAGGCATGGTAGGGATGGTGTATGTCCTCAAATAGTTGAGAACATCCCATGAAAACATGGAAATGTGTTCTCAACTTGCATTTCTTGTTCTTTTCTCTCTATATCCGGTTTTAAGAGCTTATGTATGATAA
This sequence comes from Tanacetum coccineum, assembly GCA_026074375.1. NCBI lineage: Eukaryota > Viridiplantae > Streptophyta > Magnoliopsida > Asterales > Asteraceae > Tanacetum > Tanacetum coccineum. Next base: position 8,292 of record BQNB010090322.1, on the reverse strand, counting down.
TATTGACTAAATTTTGGGTATTGGGTATAAACGTGGGTATTTGTTGAAGCGTAGAAAAGTTTTTGTGGTTCCGGGAGTGCCTAAACGCATTTTATCGTGAAACGTATACACTTTACGTATCCGATAAAAATAAAATGAACAAAGTTAATAATTATCCTCAAAATAATTATATAACCCTTGCTTGATGTAAACATTTAATTGTTTGATGCCCGTTTACATTGAACGCTAATTTTTGGCGTACGAGATTTAACTTAACGTTTACAATTTCAAGCAAATGGTCTTACACTAAAAATATATAGTACATTTATTGGAGTCGTCAATAGACTTGAGAACCCAGGGTGTTATTACATAGTTTGGGAAATTGGAAGAAAAGACATCCTCCAAATTAGAAATAGGACGATCGGGGAGACATCGTTCTGTTAATAACCTGCAGTAAATAACCTAAGTTTTGATTTAGTAATTATAGTTAATGTAACTTTACATACATTCCGGGAATATAAAGGCACGGAGGACTATCGGATGATAGAAAGAGAAAAGTAGTTATAGTTAAGGTTTTAACCTTGTTCTCTATAACGTAGGCTCTTGATACCAAATCTGTAACACCCCCATTTTTACATATAGCAGCGGAAGCTAATCTGGGGTATTACTTCAAGGGTACAACAGTCATAATCATAGAAAACGAATCAAAAGAGTCGTTTTTGAAAATAAGTTATCATTCATTATTTCTTCAGAGTTTTTACAAAAGAGAGGTTTCCAGAATCTAAAATGCAACATTTGAATGATACAGAGTTTTTCCATTCTTCATGTCTCGTCATCGTACCATTAGTTACCTGAGATAAAACATGCTAAAAAAAGTCAACACAAAGGTTGAGTGAAATTCATAGGTTTTAATTAATATAATTTGAATGCAAATGTGATATTTGGGTTACGTTGATATACGCCCAGTATTGAAAACATAATTTATTATTGCCATTAGCTCATGAATCCGATGCCTTAGGTTATAGTGATAAATGATGCACTGAGGGCACCTTTGCCAAAATACCCGCGTGATTTCTAATGATGTGCAATTGGTTATCGTTACTGGATACACCAACGGGGAGTCCAACCCAAATAGATCTATTCACACCATTCGCGCTTACTACGGAGAGTGAATTAACGGTTCATGATTATGGGGACTTAAAGGCAAAGTGTTACTTGGCAATAGTAAATTGAAAATGAGCATGGTGAAATAATTGCATTCATGTTTCATAGCATGTATACCTCGGGTTTATAAAAAGGATTGAAATGCGAGGGGCTATGAACTCACCTGATTGTTATGGCCCCCTTCAATTGATAGCTAATGTATAGGAATGAGGTAACGCTTTCAACACGGCAATCACAGGACAACCTGGTTAATATTATGGCAAGTCTTTAGTTTGATTGTATATATAAGTTTTTGGTTATCTGATGTTTGGTTTTGATATAATAATATCATAACACCGTTTGCCATCATAGATACGAAGTCATTCGTAACGTTTGTGGAGCTAGGGCACTTTAAATCGTAACACCCACAACTCAGAAGAACGTAGTACAAGATGAACTTTCTTAATTATGAAGCACCCTTGGTATTGTGGTTATGATGTGGATCGGGACATGATTTTTGAATGCACAGCGGATGGTGAATGATATAATGATAGAACATAAGCAGTTTTAAGCATTTTATTCAATAGCTTGGGAAGAAAGTTATGCTCGAGGAGTGTTAATTAGTTATTGTCTTGGTAATTTTTTGATATATGATTTTACACTTTTTCAAAATGTTACATTTTAGACCCTAGGGTTTGGAATACTACAAGTGACCCCTAGGGTTGCATTTTTACGACTTTGCCTTCACCTTTTATTAATAACCAAGTAAACTTATACTTTAAAAAGTGACATAATAGACCCCTATAGTTTTAACTTTGATAAAAAATGAACTTTTAGTTTTTAGTTAATAAGTTTCTGAAATTTACGATATATACCTCTTGCTATGGAATTATCTATTACTAAACATGTCCAAATTGCCAGGCATGCTTTAATTTAACATTTCAATTGTCATTTTATAAGTTATAATAAACTAAAATATGAAGATTTAACACAACACAAGTTTAAATTAATGATTCGTTAAGATAAAAAGTAAAACGGGTCAAATTAGGGTTTCAAAATGAAACGCTCGGGTTTTAAGGTTCAATTCTTTAGACTATCATAGTACTTATTTTAACATTATAATAGCTTATTAGGATTGATTATAATAAAAGTTTACAAGTTTAACCCATAGTTTAAGTAAAAACATGAATTTAGGGTTTCGGGGTGTACGGTTTTGTATAAAAAAGGCATAACACGTAGGTTTTTGGTTCAAAGCTTTAATATTATGATTTTAGCAAGAAAATATGAACATTATGGACGTTACATGTGCAGAATATAAGCTTTATTCGAACTTGGTTTGCGTTATAGTTGGAAATTAGGTCAGAATCGGGACTTTCGGCTTGTACGGCTAGAGTAACGGACTCTCGGGTTGTTTCTTGGTTTCTTTTTGCTTCTTTTGCTGTACTTAAGACTCTTAAGATCCATTTAGGATCTATTAGGCAATATTGCCTTCTATGAAGGGTTATAGAGGAGGAAGTGGGGGATGAAGAAGAATGAACACATTATGCTCCTATTTATACCCATTTGAAGTAGCAAGGAGTAAGCAAAGCTTATGATCTGGTATTGACACATAGAGGGTCTAGTTAGGGAGGTGTAGAAGCTAGAAAATGAAGTGTGGAGGTCTAGGAAAGTAGCTTGAATGAGGTGGTGGTGTTTCTTGCTGCCGCGGCTGAAGTGGACAAAAGAGAGGCCATGTGCTTCTCAAATTTGACCAAGGCTTGGTCCAAGTAGGTGCATAAGCTGCTAGGGTGATGAGGAGGGTCTATAGGATGTGTTGGTTAAGCTAGAAACTAGCTTGGATGTGTTGTTTTCTTCTTTCTTTGCCGCGGCTAAGCACTAGAAGAAACAAGGAGTTTTTGTGATTTTTAAACAATATAAATGAAAGATATTTGAAGAGAGGTGCTTGTAAGCAGCTAGGGAGGTAAGGTGCTTGTCATTGAGGTGCTTGGTTGCAAGAAAAATAGTTAAAATGGGTTATTTTGCAAGGGTTTTGGTTTCGGGTTCACTAGGGCTCATTTAGGGTTTGGGTTGAGTTTTCTAGCTTGTAATTTGTATACATTTGATTAGGAATGATAGGTTACTGATCCTAGGACTTATATTAAGGATTATAATCAAGATTTGATAGGTGGTTTGAGTTAAAATGGGTAGAAAATGAGAAAACGGGTCAAAATGATAATTAGGGCATAATTAGGGTTTTCTGGATTCGTTAAGGTTTTCTAGGCTTTGATTTCTTGCACATTGCCAAGTTAATGATAGATAATGATTTTTAAACTCATTTTACAAGTTTACAATGGCCCTTGGTTGGTTATTTGGGATTAGAATGGTTTAAAACGAGTAAACGGGTTAAATGAACCAATTAGGTACATTTAGGGTTTCTAGGATATGTTTTACGTACAAGTGAAGTAAAATGATGAAGTAATGATGAAATAATGATTGAATAGGATTGATATGATTTTAAAATAATCTTTTACAACTTATTTGAGTGTTGGTTTTGGTTTACAATGGATAAAAGCCAAAAAACAGGTCATGGTTTAGAAACTAGCTCGGTTTTAGGGTTTAGGGCATCCGATAATGGTTTAAAGCCCGTTTTGATATGATGTTGCAAATGGTATCTTATAGGAATAATGTATCTTGTAATAATGATATTATGATATTGACTTGATATGTTATGATGTTTGCTTGACATATATGAAGATAGGATTGCCATATGTAGGTTGTCTGAGTCCGTTAACTTGAGTTATGCATTTTTGTTTTGATGTTGAAATGGTATCTTTTTAGGATAATGTATCTTGTATTAATGTATTATGATATTGGAATTGATTTGTGATAAGTTATGCTTGACTTATATGAGATTAGGTCTCATATGTAGGTTGCCTGAGTCCGTTTAACTTTTTTTTTTTTAGTTATGCAGGATATATTGCATATGAGATCTTTGGCAAAGTAATGTAATGTAATAAAGCGAAAAATTTCCCTGAAAAAGGTGAGTTCATATATAACTGATAGATTGTACATCATCTAACTTAATAGATGGATATTTACATTTATGAAAATTGTGGGTTGTTATAGTTTATAATAAATAGTATGAACACAAGTCATCATAAGAGTGGGTTACGTTGTTATACACCCATAAGTGCAATAATTGCAATGAGTACAATTATTATGGAAAACAGTATTATTGCGTCGAAGCGCATGGCACTCAAACTGACTAGTGTATATATCAATAATGATATATATAAAGATAATGGCCCCCGTGTAGGTAATTGCCATATACCTATGAGTTTCAAATATAGTGCGTTTGGTTACCTATCCGGCTAACACAAACGGGATTCTTCAATCCCAATAGGCCTATTCACAATATTCACGTTCACTCGCAAGTGATTAATGGTCCATGATGGTGGGGGTCTTTTGGCATAAAGGGACATAGACAACAGATGCAATAATATATCAGGATAGCATACATTTAGAAAACACTTGTATTCATGGTTTATAGCATGTATCCCCCTTACGGGTTTATGAAATAGAAGATTTAAAAGTGAGGCTATGAACTCACCTTAATAGTATAGGGCAATCTGATTGATGGCAAAAGTATATCAAGTGAAAGTAACGGCTTCGTCACGCAACCTGGGGTGATATGTCAAGTCTTAGTGTGATAGTTTATGTTCCAAAGCTTCATAAAGTTTAACGTATATCTTTGATTTATTAAATTATGGAAATATTGTATCGTTGTTCGGGCTATCATAATCCAGAGCCCATGTAGTATCGTTTGAGGAGCCAGGGCACTTTAAATCGTAAACCCAGCAAACTCGTCAAAACGAAAACTTAAATGAAACCCTTCATATGAAATTCCCTAGTAACGTGATACGATAAGATTTTAAGTTTCTTCAAAAGTTAGTTGATGATAAATTATGTTAAATATATAACGAAATAATGCGTCAGTTTATGATTAATAACGATAAATGTTTCGGGTTTTAATAAAATTATATTTTAAGTTTGCAAAATTAGCAATATATACCCTTGGTTTATAAACTTTTACAACTTTAGTCCTTTATATATAAAGTATATATAATTTAAACCTTTAACTTTGAAACTTGGAAAAATAGGTCCTTATAGTTATAACTTTAGAATAATGACATTTCATCCCCTTTAGTTATAAATTTTAGAAAGTTACGATATATACCCCTATGCATGGAAATATTTATAAAACAAGTCCAAATTCCATGCAAGCTTATTTTTAGGATTTCAAAAGATATTTGCAGGTTATAGATTACTAGAATAAGCTAAAATAAGATGTTCTAACGTAACAAAAGTTTAGAAAAAGGATTCGTTAGCTAGAAAATCAAAACGGGTCGTTTTTAGGGTTTTAATAAAAAACACATGGGTTTGAGGATTCAAAGATTCAAACAAGAGTTCATATATGATCTTAAGAGTATTATGAACATTCTAATACAGATTATAAGTTTATGGAACAAGATCTTAGGCTTACTTGAGCTAAAATGGGTCGAAATGGGGTTTTCGGGTTCGTACGCCTAGTAACGACTTCAAGGGCTTCTTTTTCTTGATTCTTGGTTTCTATTATGAGCTTAGGGACTTCACTTGATCCTTCTTGGTCTGATTTAAGACACCATTGTTGTATTTGATGAGTTTTGAGGTGTGAAGAAAGTGTTGTGTATGTATGCGTATATATAGGGTCAAAAACCCTTGGTGACCAAGTTTTCTTGGTATCTAAGGGTTTGATAAGTGTCCTAGCTAGCTGAGGTAAGTAAGGTATGATAGTGTGATGAGTAAGGGAGGCTAGAACTAGCTATGAAGATGTGGAAGAGGTGTTTGGAGGCCACGGCTAAGGAAGGAAGACAAGAAGGTGATTTTTGCAACTTGGTGAGCAAGGTGGTGATGGAGGTGCTTGTAAGCTACTTGGGTTGCTTCTTGGTGATGTCATAGAGGTGCTAGGGTGCTTTCTTGAGGTGATTGGTTGCTTAAAATGGGTAAAAATGCAAGAAAAAGGATGTCGGGTTCATTTCATTTTGGGTTATGGTTTTAATTCGTGTTATGGTTGGGGTTTAAGATAGTTTAGGGTTTAGGATTAGTGTTAGGATTATGGTTTAGGGTTTAGGATTAAGGTTTAGGGTTTAGTTTTAAGTTTTAGGGCTTAGTTTTAGGTTTAAAGTGAAATTAGGGTTTTAGGGTTTTGTTTAGGGTTTAGGGTTTTAGATTAGGGTTTAGGATGAATTAGGGTTTAGGTTTAAGGTTTAAAAGTCATGCATTAAGTGCTTGTACCTTGTGTTAAAGTGGTGGTAAGAAACTAGAATGAATTTGGAGGTAAAATGACCTAGTTTGACTTTCTTGCATTATTGACTTGTACATTGAGCTTTAGAAAGTTGTAACTTGATTTAGGAGGGAAAAGATATTCAAATGTTGTGCTATGATACTTGTACACATGCTTTAAAGGCTTGTACATTCATTTTATATGTATACATTACATATAATTAGGGTTTTGATATAAACGTTAACGTTTAATGCTTGTTTTGAAATAACGTTTTGAAAAGTACGTTAAATAGATAATGTACTTGGTAAAAATGATATTAAGATATAGACTTGACATATTAGGATGTTTACATGATGTAAACATAGATAGAGATGGCATTGGTAGAGGTTGCGTGAGCTCGTTTACTTTAGAGATGCAAGTTACGTTGCATAATGAGATAAAACAAAAATTTCCCTATAGAAAGGTGGTATATATATAATAGATGGATATTACAGTGCATCTAATTTAATAGATTGATATTTACATTGATGAAAATTGTGGGTTGTTATACAATTGAATTTCCATATTGCATCCACAACATATTCAATGAGTTGTGTAACTACTGTAATTTTTAGCAAAAATAATAATAAGTCTAACTATTTTTAATAAATTCAACTTTACAAAGTGTCTAGAAAGTGACCTGATTTGACTATCAAAAAGTTTGATTAGGAGTATAGAAACTAAATTGATTTAAGATTAACAAGATCTAACCTTGAATTTTGAGAAGCTTTAAAAATAAAAATGGTGGCTAGGGTTTCTTGTTGGGGATCGACACAGGCAAGAAAGAAAAAAAATACTGATTTATTTATTTATAAACTTGGTTATCTAAAAATTTTGCGCTCCCCTTCTTTTCTTTTGAACCGAACCATAAGCCCATCAAATAAAAAATAATTTTTTTTCTTTTTCTTTTAAATTTCATGACCCCCCTCCTATATATATTTTATATATTTAAAAAACAAAAACAAAACTATATATAAATTACTTATTTACTTTACCTTTAAATAAATGCACATAATCTAAAATAAAACACTTACACTACTTATTAATTTTCCAAATTATTTTTATTTATTACTACATAAATAGATTATGAAACCTCAATTTAATAAATAATCTCAACCCGAAATTAACGATACACTAATTTTTCAAACGCTCAAATGCTCAAACGCACTAACATTCCAAAATCATTATCAAATACGAATTAGAATGAATAAATCATCCATTTCTATTCTCACAAGCACATATTATAGCACACATATCATATCACATAAATCACCAAATCGACTTACGTACATAAATTAAAACACATAAAGCTAGTTAGGTTAACACTAACGGTTAAACTAACCTTGTTAAATCACGGTTGTCACATCTTTGATGTGAACAACAAGTATATCTTGGAATTGTGTCCTAATGAGATTTATATGTTTATCTCTTTTGGTTCTAGACTCAATAATTACGTTTTGGTTTTAGTGATCTAAGGCTGGAGCAGACAGCCACCTCTTCAATATCAATGATCTCGGAGTGAGAAATTCAATAGACTACATGTTATGTCTTTGTGAGAATTGAAACAAGATTTATTTTGAAGGAAACTTGAGTAGCTGGGAAAGGTTGTGCATTACATGACTAAGTCCATGATGTCTTTCTTTAATACCAAATATCATCTCTGTGATATCTGGTAGATTATATATTGACCCAGTTTTTGCCTAGTATATGGAGGGCTCATTTCTTTTCAACATAAGTTTTCTTTCTTCAACCTCTTCAATGTTTTCCAAGACGCCCTTACTAACACCATGTTGTGATTATTCTAGTGCTAGCTCATGCGTTAGACAACA
>BQNB010090321.1:5519-27174 GCA_026074375.1 Tanacetum coccineum | reverse complement strand
AATTGGTAAAAATACCATCAGTAGGATTTTTATAAATGTCCTCAAGTGCCGGTATCTCTGAGTCATCTTGGTCAGGATTGGTTAGATCAGAGAAGGATAGTCCATCATAAGGACTGTCAGTACTAACTGGTGTGCTAGCAGTATTAACTATGTTAGTACTGCTAGTTTTAGCAGCTCCTACTTGTAGAAGCAAATTCTCAGTTTCTTGAGCAAACTCTATAACACCTCTTGTTTTAGGACAATGTACACCGTTAATAAAGTCACTATTTATTTTTAGTATTGTACGCGTTTGTTTTTTTAATGGAAATCGTTAAGTTAAATCGCGTAAACTAAAAATGATCAGTTAACGTAAACGGGCATTAAGCAAATTATTGTTTACGTCAAACGAGGGTTAAGCAATTATTTTGAGAATAATTATTAATGTTTCACAAGTTACTTTATCGGATACGTGAAAGTGTTTACGTTTCGCGATAAATAACAATTAGGTTTTCCCAGAAACCCTAAAAATTTGCGTACGCTTCAACAAATACCTACGTTTATATACAATGATCAAAGTTTATAAAACTTTATGCATATGTATATATTTATACACATCTCATATGATTGTACAAGATAACAAATACTTTACAAAATACCAAGACTTTACAAAGTAAACTTTTATATAAAAACTACACTTTACATTTAATCAAAAGTTTACTTACACTTTTCTTTTATAAATGTGCAAGTAAACATACAAAGTATATAAAATAAGCTAGTGAAACACAAGTCCTTAACTTCATGGGATGATTCCCATTAGAAGGAACCAAGACATAAACATTTAAGCCCTTAATACCCTCCTTTCTTGTCCCCTTGTTCCCTTGAATTCCCACGGCAAGGAACCCCCCCTTCCTCCTTGGACTTTTCTAGTCAAATATTGCAACTACAAATATCTCTTACCTCTTCCTATATATACATGCATGCATAAGAGATTTATCATACACTTTATACTTACAAAAATTCATTTCTTTCTCTCCTCTCCTAAGCCAAAACCCACGGCCAAATATACAACCATAAGCAATCCATACAAAACTTTTATACAATCCATACAACCCTTTACACATCAATCCTAAGGCATACTAAAGTGTTTTCAAGCCTTGGATAACCATTTGCAAGGATTAAAGAAGAAAAGGGAAGATTAGGGTTTCAAACCTAATCTAGGGTTTATAAGCTTGTAAGCTTTGGTTTTGAGTCTAAACACGGGTTTAGCACTTATTTCTCATCTCATACATCATCCCTAAGGTCTTCCTAATTCCTTCATACTTTTATTTATTATGATTTTATGTGTTATATTAAATTAATGCTATAATCACCACTAAAGGACTTTTTAATATGAAAAATGTTTATTACTTATGTTTTATGATTTTATGCACTTTTTATCAATGTCATATGGTTATAATATATCTTGGAAAATATGAATATAAAAGTATGTTAACCTATGGATTAAGTATAAACATGTTTAGGTTAAATTAGGGTTTTATAAGGTTTCTTAATCTTCACATGTGAAAATAATGGAAAGTAAATTGTTAAACTTGTTAATCATGGACAAATGAAAAATATATGGACTAATGGACATTAATATAAGTATCACATATGTTACATATAGTTATTAGGGTTTCTATAATAAACTACTAGTTGAAAAATACATAAAATAAGCTTTTTATAAAAAGTATACACTTGGATAATAAAGGGGTGTAAAATTTCAACACTTAGACAGTAGGTTTTGACATTATATAAAAATAATACGTCTCGTGACGATTCCAAAATGATAAGAAACTCGAAAAACCAATTTATAACGAAAAAGATACGTTAATTACGAGTTTACGACTATAAATACTTTTATAAAACTATTTTTATAAAAGTTACTATTCATGACAGCAACTAATATTTTTAAAACATCTAAAATATGATATAACTTTTAATTACGAGATCGTACTCGAAAGAATCGCTAAAAACGGAACTATAACGAATAAACTACGACGTTTACGATAATTAAAGTTTATAAAAGTAATTTTATAAACTATGAACAGTAAAAAGCACTATTCATCAGTGGGATTAACTTTATAAAATATAATACATCTTTTAATAACAAAGACGTACTCGAAGGAATCACTAAAATCGGGATTAAAACGAATAAGTTATTACGATTTCAAGTTTACGCTAATTAAAACCTAAAACGATTAAACTAGCTATCGTGAACAGTAAAATTACTATTCATTGCAGAATATCAAAAACATGAAAATGTAATATTTTGATCACTCGTCTTACTACGAAGACGTGGACGTAAGAAACGCGAGCAACGGACTTAAAACGACCAAATTAGGTCATTTTTACGAAAAAGTATATTTATAAACGTTTTCACTTTATAAATATTATTTTACTAAAACGATTATCCAGTGATATATGCTAATAGACTATTGAGTGTGTATCAAAGTGCTATAATACTAAGAGTTTCATAATGAGGCCTCTACGGATGGCGTATCGACATGTTTGGATTTACGATTTAAAGTGTCATACCTTCCTCGTAACGTCATGTCATGAACCTCTTAAATTAGATAAGCTCGAACGATAGTCATGTAACAACTATAAGATTTTATTCTGTTATTAAGTAAAGTACTGTCTTATACACCTTAATTTAAAATAGTTACATCTTCTCTTGCGTGACGTTTTAATCTGTGATTTTTGGACTATCTTGTAACTCAAGGTGAGTGCATAGCCCACTTTTACAGTATTAAACTGATTTACTATTATTCGAGGTGAGAACATGCTTTGTTTTATAATTGGACGCAAGTGTTTTAAAATATATAATTATGTGTTTGCCTAAGGTCGCGATAACCTCCTGAGCCCATTTTCATGAACTGTCAATTGGCATGATTGTATTGTTAATTGCATTTGTGAGCCGCGAATGTTATAAATAGATCATTGGGATTAAACTCCCCATTTGGGTGATTAGCTATCACCGGAACGAACGTTGACCATGTCGAACTTAGATGTTGCGGGTTACAACATCTGTACGGGCAAAAAGAAACTGCTAAAATAGTAAAATATTAGGTGAGACTTCAGTTTCCATGAGCTAATGACAACAGTAATCTGGTTTTTGTGAATGTTGGCATATGTTGTAAAACATCACGGAAAGTCTTGCGGTCCTGCATAATTTAAATACATAAACCTATGAATTCACCAACAATTTTGTTGACGTTTTAAGCAATGTTTTCAGGAGGTCAATAGGCACGAGGTGCCAAGGATGCATTGGATTATGTTTTGGATTGCACTGTTAAAGATATATGTGCATCATGTTTTGGGAAATCTATGTTATCTTTTGTAATATTAAACAAAGAACAAGTAAAGCTATAAGCTTTTGTAATATGTCTTTTATTTAAATCCAATGTATCAATTTAAACGACTTTTGTGTCGTTCTTATATATATCTTGTGCTGTTGATCTTGAAGTAACACGCCCCCCCCATTCCCCGATCCTTATCTCCGCTGCGACCATTTTGAGGGGGTGTTACAATATGGGAATGGAGTGGTATGGACTTACAAGATGCTAAAACCGTTACATTCACTTTTATGTGTTCTAGATTTTTTGGACATGCTTTGTAAAAATATGATTTAATGAATGATATCATATCTTTAAAAACGTCCTATTTTGATCATTTTCTATGATAGTGTCTTTGATTCATGAAAGTATAATGACCTCAGATTAGCTTCGCGCCTCCTATATTAAAAATGGGGGTGTTACAGAGATGGTATCAGACTCACAGGTTATAGAAATAAGGGTAAAACCTTAACTATAACTACTTTTCCTTTGCCATACAATGCCTACCCGGCCACTTCTATTTCCCCAAGCAGTGTATGTTAAGAAAATTTGCTTACCAAAATACGACGTAACAGTAAAACTTAGATTATTTTTCTACAAAAGTTATTAGAAGAAGTTGTAATCATTGTAAGTAATAATAGACTTTGAAGGAGCAATTATAGCAGGACGTGGTAGCAACATAATTATAAGGCATCACAACAATCGTGAACTGTAAACCTTGATTACTTAACATAAAAATCAAGGTTCGTGCTAAGAAATTCCTATATATTACCAATCTCACTTTAACATTCATACTAAATCTCGTGACAAGATTTCTTTAAGGGGGGAGACTACATAATACCCGTAATTTTTTAAAATTATTTCATCAATGTAATAATCAACTTATTATATAATATACACTTTTTCAAGTAAATTTTGCTTAAATCTCTTATTATGCAACAAGATAACTGCTATAACTAAAGTTTAACGACTCACTACAACTCGACATAGGTCAATCCTAAAAATCCCCCCTTTCATATAGATCAAGTAAACATCATAATAAGTCAAGTCAATAAATCTATTATCTCTATAACATGTACGTTAGCTATAAGAGGAGAACGTAGTTCTTCCGACGATAATACCAAATAAGCTTAAACTGTTATCGTATACCTCTAAACCCTATTTTCATGAGAAGTTAACATCTAAAGTGAATGTACAAGCTACTAAAGCATATATACAAGTAAAATAACATCTCATTTGAACAGACTTGCCTTTGTAAATAAGGTGATAAGTCCTTTAATCATAATTACAAGTCACTAATGCACGATATCTAAAGATACCGTTTATAACCTCTGATTGTTTTCGAAGTAATCTGATACAATATAATCAATACAAGTACAGCGAAGTCATGCACTTCAATTTACATTCATAGTTTCATTCTCGAATTCATGAAATTAGAAAGAAATCGCGCGTTAGAGGGGAACCCTAAAACCCGAGCTAAATAGTAAATCGAGTGTCCGTTGTGCTTGATTTTGTCTTCCAATATAAACGAGAGGAAATCCCAACCACTACCTAAATAAGGAGAGATTAATAACATAAAATTACAACATTATAAATCACATTCCATCATCATTTCATCATATAAACAAAAATGTACAATAATTAAATCCAAGAAACCCCAATCGAACCCTTATGTGAACTTTTGACTCGTTTACTTATTTTCACCCATTTTAAACCCGAACCACCTATCAAAGCTTGTTAATAACTCTTAATACAAGTCTTGTAATCATTAATCTATCATTATATCACAAGTATACACGAAAATCAGACTCAAAAACCCTAAATGAGCCCTAGCGAACCCGCGACCCCCCGCGCGATGCTGCCATTCCTTGTAACTAAACCATTTTGTGCAGTAAATCTTTGCAACCAAGCACTTATGATCACGCTACTTTTCTCCTTAAGTATTGCGCAAGCTGCTCATTCCACCATTCCTTTAGGGCCTAAGATTTCATCTCTACACTACCTCACCTCTCTTTCTCTTGCTTAGACCGCGGGCATAAACCCCTTTAAGAAACCAGTCCAAACACCTTCATTACTAGGTCCTGGCGTCTTGGCATAACTCATTCCAATAGTCTTTCCCTCATCATCTACTACTGCTACACAGTACAAGGCTATTGCATATAAGTCTTCCTTGGCCACAAGGGTACTATTAATTCGACTATAAAAAGGGAGCTCAAACCCTAGCTAACAAAGTCTGACGCACGGGGTTGTGAAGTCAGCTATCACAACGAACATCTCATCCACCCACTCATCCGGATTCTATAACCCCATAATTGCAGCAACACTTTGCTCATGAAGTCAGAACGGAAATCTGGAAGATCAGAAAGTGAAGCGGGACGAAGAAACCAAGAAAAGAACCCTGAGTCGTGATTCTCTATGCGTACTAAGGTTATAAAAGAACCAATGTTCGACCCGTTCCAATGCCATAAGACAGTCGATTTACAACAACTAGCTGCATAAGATGAACTCAAAAATTCAGGATTTTATCTGTCCTAAGCCTTATCAATGACTACGGTATCTAGAGCATATCATTAGGGATATACCTTTCACAATATGATAAACTATGGTAAAGGAACGTTAGCTTAGGTAACTCAATAAACATAATATGTTTTACCTGTTATTTTGATCTAAACTGGATAGCTGTAATCCAATTCATATATTTCAGGGGGTTGAGCGGTGGTGAGGTTCTATGAATATAAAGATGGAGGTAGTGAGAGAGATGGAGTGGGGAGGGGGGTGGGGTTGTACTTGAGGTACTTAATATAAGAGCGTTTGAGTGATATACAGTGGTTATTTTAAGCGAGATTTTAGTTGCAGGGAGTGGGGGGGGTTGTGGGTTGGTATTTTTAAGTAGGGGAGGGGGGGTGATGTGATATGTAGTGTGGAGGGTATAATCCTTTTATTATTTTAAATATATTATGAAAAAAGAGATAAAAAAATTGGTATAGAAGATAAAGCACACTGACTACGACACAAATGAACACATAAAAAAATATATTGGATTGGCCTTAACGAGCGTTAATTTAAACTGTTGTTACGTTTATAACTTCCTCATTTTAGCTTATACTATAAGCGATAACACATAAAGCAATACGAAAGACGGAAAGTTCTTAACCAATATTGACATTCCTCGAAAGCCAAATTAAATAATGTTTTTATAAAAATCAATTTAAATTAAGAAAGTCACTTTAAGTATAAAAATTGTTTTAAATAATAGATAAAATTGTCTTAAATTTAATCTTTATAAAATTTATTCTGGTTGTCATAAAAAAATCTAGATATGGTTATCTAATGGGATATCGTACCTTACCACTATGAATCACTTTAAACCAGCTTTTTATAATAAAATAAAATTTATTAAACCACTTAAAAAATTTCATATCCTATTTGTATAGACCATTTAAACATATTCTTTTTACAAAGATCATTTTAAACACAGTTTTTCTCAAACACTAACACAATACTTCCAAAGAGTTTTTATAATTAGACATCAATTATGAAATATGTTACTCAAACAAATGACACCATAATACCAACAGGGATCGTAAAACACCATACAGACTCTAACACAATTCTATTGTTTGAAAACGAAAGAAAATACCAGGAACCATATACTCAAAATAAAATCAAACGAACTCGTACAAGAAAACTCATGCAAGACATTACGTACCCAAAAGAAAACGTAAGGTCTTATCCAAAATAACGATCAACAGAGCAAACCTAAAAGCATCGATACTAACACGTCGCCAACGGGTTACGAAAACCAAGGGATATACAAAGAAGGGAGTAATGATCCACACTAATATGTTAGGAACAATTAGTGCTTAAAAGAAACCTTTGATACTCATACGAGTAATCAATGCAATGAAAGAACTAACGAAACGCGGCTATATCCGAAAAAGCAGATTCTGAACAACCAATATACATCGAGACGTCGAATAGGAAAATCAAGTATCCTTATAAACAAAGTACGATGAAGGGATGCTAAGCTTAGACTTAGGAAATCTGAACATAACCTGACAAACATAACATTTCGACTAGTCTTACAATAAGCTTCATGGCGTTTTAGACTTGTTTTGGCAAAAGTAGTTCATGGCAAGGGGTATAGATCATAACATTTTTGAAACTTATAACTAAAGGACTGAAAATTCCATTTAAAATCGGGGTGGGGGGGGGGTGGGGGGGGGGGGGGTGGGGGGGGGGGGGGGGGCACACGAACAACCTAGTAATACAATACTAGGTATCCGCAAATACTAGATAGAAGGGAAACTTACTATCTATACAACTCACGTAACCAGATCAGCCAATTTGGGGGGGTAAGAGAATAATTCTCTACCCATACCATCATCCTTATCATGAATACACATATCAATAAAAAAACATATTACACTACCACCTTACATTCAAACACAAATAAATGCAATCATGGTCACAAGTCTACATGTGTGATGCCTTTATAATTATGTTGGCCACCATAATTATAAGTGCCTCCTTTCATACATGTACTTACTTCCAAGATAACCCATATCAATCATAATTTACATATAAGCACATATACCACATTGCACATCTTAAACCACTCAAACTTAACACATAAAAGATGCTTCGATCAAATAACTACTGTACTATATCAAATTGGAAATCGAAATGACATAAAGGAACTAAATCTCCCCCCCCCCGCATCAATGTCCCAACGTATAAGTTGGATAGTTCTTTTTATATTTATATAAATATCATGAAAGAAAAATCAATACAACATGACGGGTAAAGGACGGGATAAACTTCGGCTAAGGCCACGCATGGTTTTGACTTTTGCCTCCGCAAGAATCACCTCGACTCCGCGGGTCACAGCCCTATTTACCAATTCACCAAACGATCAACATCTTATCTCCTTCCGATTCCATAAAGAGGCTCCGTTAAAACCTTAAGTCCAGTTGGGAAAACGGTTCCCCAACGAAACTTCTTACGGGTGGGGAAAAAACCATAGCTAAAATACTAAGAAAGTATACTATTATAGCAAAATAAATTAGACAAAATAACTTTATGAAAACTAGCAAATATAAAATATATAAGCTATTGCAAAAATAAAGAGGAAGCATACAGTTATTCATGAAACACTTAAGCCCTAAATTACTTCTAGTAACACCCCAATTTTTACATATAGCAGCGGAAGCTAATCTGGGGTATTACTTCATGGATACAGCAATCATAATCATAGAAAATGACTCAAAAGAGACGTTTGTTCAAAAGATACGTTATCATTCATTTAAAATCAGAGTTTTACAAAGGCATGTCCAAAAATCTACTTACATACAATGTGAATGATAACAAGTTTTAGCTATTCTCATGTCCTGTCCACTCCATGCCATAAGTGCTTCAATTACCTGAGATAAAACCATGCTAAAAGTCAACACAATGGTTAGTGAAATTCATAGGTGTGAAATGTAATAGTGAATAAAGTCATACATAACTAATTGTAAGAAAGCATGTCATAGTAATGCCGTTATAGTGTGTAATTGGTTACGTTGTTATACACCCGTTATTGGTAATAATTGCCACGAATACAATTATCATGGGAAAATGGTATTGCATGTATAATGTTATGGAATAATTGAGTTATTGTCTCAGATATTTCGCTAAGCTCAGGGCAGAACAACAGACTAGTGTATATAGATAACCCAAATAGGATGTGATATATATATAGAGATAATGGCCCCCGGTGTAGGTAATTGTCATATACCTATGAAATTCAAATATAGTGTGTTTGGTTACCTATCCGGCTAACACAAACAAGATTTGTCAATCCTGATAGATCTATCCACAATATTCGCGTTCACCCGTAAGTGATTAATGGTCTATGATAATGAGGGACTTTTGGCATAAGTAACTTAGACATTAGTTATAATGATATATTAGGATAGCATATAATCTGGAAAAACACTTGTATTCGTAATTTATAGCATACATCCCCCTCACGAGTTTATGAAACATTAAAGAGATTTAAAAAGTGAGGCTATGAACTCACTAAGTCTTTGAATAGTAATCACATTGTTATAAGATAAACGAGTATGTAAAAGAGTTTGTAAACAAGCATGTATCCCCCTCGCGGGTTTATAAAACATGTAAATAAGTAAAGGCGAGGTTATGAACTTCACCTGAATATGTAGTTGAAATAAATATTCCAAAATGAAAGCTGACGACTTTATCACAATCTTAACGGGGAAGGTTGATATAGCAAAATGATAGTAAACAGCTACGTCACGCAACCTGAGTAAATATGTCAAGTCTTAGGTAGATTGTACTCTAGAACTTTGGTTCAGAGAGTCTAATATTGTTATGAGTTTGATTGGAAAGTTTGGAATTATTGTATCACCGTTCTGGCCATCATAATTCAGAAGTCATTCAGTAAACGTTTGAGGAGCTAGGGCACTTTAAATCGTAAACCTAACAACTCAGTCAGAACGTAATACCAAGATGAAACCCCTTAATATGAAGCTCCCTAGTATTGTGATACGATATAATCAGTTTTAAGCGTTTTGATTAATATCTGGAAATGATAAACACGACAAGCGTTAATTAAAGTTATGTCTTGTAATGTTTTGAACATGTTTTTATAATTTTTCAAAATGTTACATTTTACACCCTTAGGAATGAAAAATGGCAAAATATACCCTTGGAGTTTGCACTTTTACGAGTTTGGTCCTTCAATTTTAAAAGATGTACAAAGTAAACCTTGCACTTTGGAAAGTGACATAATAGACCCCTATAGTTATAACTTTGATAAAATGACATATTCAGTCATTCTAGTCATTAATTTCAAAAAGTTATGATATATACCCCTTGCATGGATAATATTTACAAAACAAGTTCGAATTGCCATGCAAGCTTATTTTAACATTTCAAAAGACATTTGCAGGTTATAGCTTATTAATATAATCTATCATATAAAGGTTTAACTTAACGAAAGTTCAGATTAACGATTCGTTAAGCTAGAAATCAAAACGGGTCGAATTAGGGTTTTATAATGAAAACGCGTAGGTTTTTAATTCAAATTCCTTTAATAACCAATAAAGTAGTTATAATAACATTAGTTAAGCATGTTAGGATAGATTATAACAACATTTTATCATTATAACTTTTAGATTTATGAAAAACATGAAATTAGGGTTCGGTGTACGGTTTTGGATCAAAGGAAAAATGAGCATAATTGAGTTATAAAACTTTATCCAGAGTTTTATTTCGGATCATATGAACATTATAAATGTAGGAGCAGTAATGAAGATCATAGAACCTGGGTTTGAGCTTATAGCTTGAAAACGGGTCGAAATCGAGACTTTTAGCTTCGTACGCCTAGAATAATGACTCCGGAGCTTCTTTTCTTGGTTTCTTTTGCTTCACTTTTGATCTTGAGACTTCTTAGGACCTCTTAGGATCTTCTTAGAGCAAAGTATTGCTGCTATAATGGGTTATAGAGGAGGAAGTGGGGGATGAGTAGAAATGAAGGCATAACACCCCTATTTATACCCATTTTGGAACTTGGTGACTAAGGGTGCTTAGAGACCAGGTTAGGACATGTGTGAGAGCTAGAGGGTGATGTGTAGAAGCTACATGATGAGTCTTGAGGTCTAGAGGTGGTAGGATTGCAAGGTGGAAGTTGGTTTGTGGTGGGCAAGACTTAGGGACCAAGGGAAATGATGTGGCCATTTTAGCAACCATGGAATGTGTTAGACCTGCTTGTAAGCTGCTATGGGAAGTAAGGAGGTGAGTCATGAGGTGCTTGTTTGCAAAGAAAAGCTTAAAATGGGTCATTTTGCAAGAAAAGAGGTCGCGGGTAAACTAGGGCTCGAAATGAGTTTTTGAGCTTGGATTTCGAGTACATTGATGATATAATGATAGATTAATGATCACAAGACTTGTATTAAGGGTTTACAATAGTATTTGGTTTGTGGTTCGGGTTTAAAATGGGCGAAAATGAGTTAATAAGTCGCGGGTTCCAATTAGGGCACGAAATGGTTTCTTTAGGGTTTTCAAGCTTCCAATTCATGTATATTGCTAATATGATGATAGATATATGTTTACAAGACTCCTATTAAGAGTTATTAGCAAGAATTCATAGGTGGTTTGGATTTAGAATAGGTGAAAATGAGTAAACGGGTCGAATGTTCCATTTAGGGGCACGTTAGGGCTTCTTTGTGGTTTTAATTCCGTGTTATAATGGTAAAAAATGTTGATCCCACGCCTGGATCCAAATCTTTTACTAGTAAAGTTGTCCCTTGGAAAATCCGAAAATAACAAAGTTGAGACTTGTATGTATACCACGTGTATGCGGAATCGACACTTTGATACTCTAGAGATGTATTTATAATAGAACATAATAGTCAAAACAACAAATGGAACAATGAAGTAATAATAAACTGCTTCAATATTATTAGAATAATAATACGAGTACTCTTGTAGTACTGGGGTTACAACCTTGGAGCTATCACAATCTATTTCTAAAAGTATTCGTCTAAGTGTATGTATATCTAAACCTAGGATCTCCTTTTATAGAACACAAGGAGTCCTTTACAAAGATAACTACCTCTCTTTTAGGATCAGTTACCAGCATCCCATAATAATCTCCATGCATACTTATCTCCAAGTCAGCAGCTTTGACCATCAGCAGTATTAACTCTTTCTCCTAGCAATATTAACTAACACTGGCAGTACTAAGTATGTATTGGCAGTACTAACTCCATTAGTACTGTTAGTTATACCTTGGCAGTATTAAGTCTTTTGAAGATTTATTCCTAACAATCCTCCTCTAAACTTGTGATTGTCCTTTAAATCATCAAGTTTCTTCTGAATTAAATCTTCTAGTCTTCTTCCTTTGCTAATGATTCTTTCAAACATTTCTTCTACTTCTGAACTTGAGATCTTATGAACCTAGAATTTTTAAATTTCCTGTGAACTCCTCATGATCAACCCCAATTTCATTTTCAACCTCTTGGAGATCATCTACTTGATTTAGAGGTATTTCTTCTCCTAGTCACATATGTATGGCTATCCCATTCTGCATCGTAAAATTGAATACCACAAAAATCCCAAATAAACTCCAACTAATCACATTATATCAGGCTAGATCCTTCAATAGTTTACTTTCTTCATCAGGCTCAAACAAGGTATGTAAATCTCCCCAAAGCATCAGATCATACCCTTCTGGTCTTGAAGTACTATATCTTTCCTTGACTAGTCTGTACAGTTCCTCTACATCCTGTCGATCAAATCTTCATGCATCTCACTCAATAACTTTGTAGTTCTTGGAACTTGCCATCATCCTCTAAAAACTTAATAAACATAAAATCTCTGTCAAACACAAGTGCTTCCACCACAAGCGAAACTTTGGGTAGATAGAGATTCAACCTCCATAGGAACTTCTTCTCTTGGTATTATATCCATAAATCCTTTGAGTTCTTCCTTCTCAGCATCTTCTTCCAACTTTTGTCTCTTCCTTGTGCTTTTTCTAGGAATAGATTTCTTTCTCTTTGCTCTAGTTTCTTTAACAACTTCTTTCATTTATTGTTGTGTATCAACATCTTCTTCTTCAATCTTTTCAGGAGACTTCATCTTTTCCAGGAGACTTCCTCTTTTCAAGAGACTCAATAACTTCTATCATCTTTTCATTTTCATGCCCCATAAAGGCTCAATGTGTTGATTAAAATCCAACCTTTTTCAAATATTGGCCTAATCTCAATCATAAGACATTCCTTAAAGTCACTAGTCTTGTAGTTCCCCTGATTTTTCAAGTAATGTGATCCTGTTGTTTCCTTGCTTGGGCCAACCTATCTTTGGTTTCATCTTTGAGTATGATACCTTATAACTGAAGGATCATTTCCAACTATCTTCTTAGAAAAATTTCTTAGCTTCAGCCATAGCTCGTTGTCTTTCCTCGTCATCCACGGTCCTGGCTATTTCATCATCTCTAGCAATCTGTGCCCTTTGTTTCCTTATTCATTGCTCTTCAGTCCTGATGGCTTTCACTAAACGTAATCCTTTCTTGTTCAAGCTCTTTCTTAGACCTTCTTCTTGGGCTAGATATTCGCGCTCTACATTATAGCTTTTCCTTGCTTGTTCCCTTACCTTTCTCTGCAACGCCTTCTTGTATAAATAACAGTTCCTCCAGCATACTAAGATTTACCTCAGCTAGTAACTAACTATTGGAACTTCTACACTAGCAGTACCTGGTGTTGGCTACCAGTAGTACAACTTCAGCACGATCCTTTTTCACTGCTTGTTGACTTGAATCACTCAGTAGGAGTCCACATCTGAATCACTGGTTCAATTCTTCATTACTTGCTTTCGCTTTGACTCTGCATCAGATAATCATCCCCCCTGTTTGGAAGAATCATCTGCAATGTCTTCATCATCTGAAATAAAAAAAAAAAAAAAATAGAAAAAGTAAAAAAAAGAGACAAAAAGAAAATAAAAAAGAAACAAAAAATGATGAACAATTTTAGCTCTCCTCCTTGCTTTCCCAATCTTGACTTGAGCCTCTAGCTTCTTGACCCTGAGTATGAGCTTAGTAAATGCAGAACTGTAGGTTTGCTTTGTTTTCTTCAAGTCATCCTCCAAAACTCCAATCCTGTCAAATAGTTTGGTAACCAAATCTGTCAATTCATTGAGTTTCAATCTACCCTCATCACTTCCATGTGAGTGAACAGCATGGATAGGTGATTCATTGGGTGTAGGAAGATGGTGTTCTGCTCCAGGTGATGGTTGTGTTGGTGATGGTTGTGATGGTGCAGCAGTGATATGTTCAGGTGTAGGTGAAGGTGCAGGTGAATGTTCAGGTGAGTGGGAAGGTGAAGGTTCAGGTGAGGGTGAAGGTGAAGATGTGATTCTTGAAGGTGAAGTGGAAGGTTCAGTAACATCTAACATAGTAGGGAAAAGAGCAACTTCTTGTCCTGAAAATGCCTTTGTAGGCCTCTTCATATTGTTAAACACTTTCATGCTAAGAGAGGGTACAGGATATGATCTTGTGTGTTGTTGAAGCTGGTTTCTCTGCATATCTAGACATATTTGAATGAACCTAGGGTACATCAAAAACCTATGGGGGCTAGAGATATTAGACACCATATGCTCAAAAATCATCCTAGAGAAATTAAACTTCCTATTGGTAGCTAAATAGATAACAGCAGTAGCAATATTAATACTAAACTGCTCCCAAGCAGTCTTCTTTGGGCTAAGGCAATAAAGAATAGAGTGGATAAGAAACCTCCATTGAGGTGAAAAAGCACCCTTTTGAAAAGTTAACTTATCTGAGTCTGTGTGATATCCCATAAGCGCCAATTGCTCAAAGATCTCCGAGTTGGGAATAGAAGAAATACCATCTTGATCATCCAACTTGAGATGTCATCTTAAAGATCCCTCAGTTATAGTCATTGAGTGACCATCAATGGTAGCAGTAATCTTGACTTCTCCATTTTCAGCAGTAGAAACTTCAGCAGACCTCCAAAATTGTTTGATAAATAAGACACAAACATCTGGCTTCTTTGTAAGTGCATAGCAGATGTGACTTCAATTTAGGAAATGGATGATTTGATAAAACCTTGTACTTCCTGTAGATTTCTCTAAAAATGCTACCATGTTGTGCTTGTCACAAAATTCCAAGTTTGCCATGAATAAAACTATGAGTAATCAAGTGGGATATGATCGTGGATGAATATATGAAGGTTGGAGAAAGTTAATTGAGATATAAATAGAGAATTATAGAGATATGATTTGTCCGACTTAAAGAAATTGAGTTTATCGTGATTAAATTTAACATATATAAATAAAGATCATGAAAGTCCAATTGGTCAAACCCCTATATCATAGGAATTTGGCGGAAATATCTCAACGGCTATTCTTTTAATTAATAAAAATCAGTAGACCCCAAACGGTACTAACGATTATCCATCAGTACAAAACTGGTCCTAAGCATACTAAAATAACCTAGCAGTATTAACTTCTCCCACCCCAAAAGCATACAAACTCCCAAGTTGTATTCTCAACGCTAATTCACACAGTCTCTCTTTCTGTTTTTAGAAGAGCCACGTTTAATCCTCTCATTATTTTTGGCTCACTGTTCACTCTGTCTGTTTTTCACACAACTCTCTTTCTGTTTTTAAGCTCACCAATTCTCTCTATTCTTTTTGGCTCACAATGCACACAAGGTATAGTTTTTGGCAAACTATCAGCCATTAACGACGTGAGTTGATTAGTCTTACCAAGAGCCGTTTGCATTGGACTACCAAGGCCTCATTGTAAAAACATGTGCATTGATACCATATAGTTTTGAGTAAACTATCAACTATCAACGGATTTGAGAAGTCTTTACCAGGAGCCGTTTGCTCTGGACTAGTCAATTTTTTTTTGTCTATGAGACATGGTGAACTAATGACCATTTGTTGTGTGGTGTGAAAACCAACACTTGAAGAACAAACAACATTCCTCTCCTCAAATAATGAACATTGAGTAACCAAATTCACACTTCATTCTTATCCTGAAAGAGTTGCTCAGAACCAAGAAAAACAAAATCTAAACCATTTTTCTTGTCTAGCAGTATTAAATGATACTAATAGGATTAACAATGAGACACAGAAAGAACTAGCAGTACTAACTATAAGTAACAGTTTTAACAAACAGTTTTAAATATAACTAACAGTACTAATTATAACTAGCAGTATTAATTTACAAAGACTTAACAGTACTAACATTTAACAAACTTTACAAAACAAGCAAAGAGATTTTGCATTAGGGATTGAGCATTCCAATGACTTGAGACCAAGTACGAAATCTACCAGCATCCAAAACCTTTGTAAGAAGATCTGCAACATTATGTGAGGTGTCAATTTAGCCATTTGAATCAACTTTTTAGCATTGCAATCTCTTATAAAATGATGCCTAATTTCTATATGTTTTGTTTTAGAATGTTGAACAGGGTTTTCTATTATGCAGATAGTACTAGTATTGTCAACGTAAATAAAAGTATCTATGAAATTGTACCCATAATCCAGCAGTTGGTTTTGATCCAAAACCCTGTCCAAAAGCAACTTGCAGCCAGCCACAAATTTCAGCTTCGGTTGTAGAAGTGGCAACTACAGTTTTGTTTCTGCATTGTCCAAAAAATCAACCTATGTCCGGGGGGGGGGGGGGGGGGGGGGGGGGGGGGGGGGGGGGGGGGGGGGGGGGGGGGGGGGGGTGGGGGGAAAACGGGGGACTCACCTCCAAGTGGTTGATTTCCTATCTTGTGTAGCTCCAGCATAGTCACTATCAGTGTAAGCAACTAATTCCAATGGAGAATCCTTAGAATACCAAAGACCTAGAGATGGTTTGCCTTTAAGGTATCTAAAGATTTCTCTAACACTAAGAGATGGGAGAGAACGTTGGAGAAACTGAAACCATAAAATGCCCAATGCACCAACTGTGTGTCACGCAAACATATATCTGCGCCTGGATCAAAGTACATCCAAAATCCTATCATGATCTATAAAGGCTGTTCAACAACATCAGCAGCATCTCCATCTTTAACCAAAGGCTTTTCCAAATCTGTAGGAGTAGAGGCAGACTTCACATCTGAGTAGTTAAACTTTCTCAAAATCTCATGGACATATTTATCTTGACTGATAAAAATCCCTTTCTTGCTCTGTTAGACCTGTAATCCCAAAAAGAAGGTGAGTTCTCCCATAGAACTCATTTGAAACTTATCCTTCATAAGCTTCCTCCAAACTCATCACATAATTCCTTCTTTGGTAGATCCAAAGATATATGTCATCTACATAGATTTTGAACAAGTCAAGATAGTCCCTTAATGTCTCTTGATGAATAAATGTGTTTGGTCAATCGTTCTCTTTCAAACCATGCACACAATAATTTGCCAAAGTTCATACCAAGCTCTGGTGCTTGATGCAGGCCATATAATACTATACAACTACCTTATAGACTTATTAGGATGTCAGGATCTTTCAAAACCTGGTGGTTGACATATGATATACATCCTCTTCAATCTAACCATACAAAAAGCACTTTTGACATCCATTTGGTAACCATAAATCCATATAGAAGCATAAGCCAGAATATTCTTATGGCCTCAATACTAGCCACAGTGCAAAACTCTAAAATAGTAAGCACGTCATCATAGTCTAATGCCCTCTTCTTGAGTATTCCTTGACAACAAGTCTTGCTTTGTTTCTATCACAATCTCCCTTTCATCATTCTAGTTTCTGTATAACCACTTTGTACCTATGCTCTATGACCTTTAGGTAAATCCACAAGAATCCAGAACCTTTTGTAGTTTTGAACTAAGAAGTTCCTCCTGCATTGGCTCTACCCATGGCGGATTCTCTAAGAGCTTGAGAAAATTTTCCTTTTTGGTTCTTATCCTGAGAGAGGAAACAAGAGCACAAAGATTCAGAAAGGTGCGGGTGTTAAGGTTGGCAAAAGACATGTAGAAGATCCTGATGAGTCTTCCCTTCATAGATAGCACTAAAAAATCCCTTTTTCAAAGTTAAGAAGTTTTCATTCTTCTTGTTTGAACAATGACTGCACACTTACCAAGCACATGCCTTTATTGGGTGATCTTTGTGAATTCTGTGTAGGATGGGGGGACTTCAAAAGATGGTGGAGTGGTTCCCAAATTCCCAATTTTCTTGATCCTCCACTTGTGTGTCTTCAGATGTAGGACTTGGTCCCACTAAGTCTTCAGGAGTAAGCAAGTATTAACTTTCAGGACAGCATACTAAACTTCTCTACTAACCAGTATTAATACTTCTGGCCTGGCAAAGATTAACTTGTTGTCACAGTACCATTATTCGATAGACTGATATCATCAGAGTCTTTTCTGAAACATCAATATCATCATGGTAACCCATTTTGATCTCTGTTACTTGACATCAGCAACAATCCGGGTGAAGCAATCATCAAGTATGAAGCATCCCCTTCCAAATTGGCATGACAATACAACTTGATTTGCTTGATCATGTTGGAGAAGATGTACCTAGACTCAAAAACTCCCTTGTATAACCTCAAATTCATTAGAAAAAGTCCCTGCAACCACTGGGACATCATTCATTGATGGGTTAGAGGAAACAAGAGCAAACGCCACTTTGGACCATTTCCTTCTATCATAGGCTTATTCTCCTAAAACCCCAAATGCAAGTTTTCCTGAACTTTCGGGTTCTAATGTTGTATACGCTAAAAGCGTGCTACTTAAGGATATCCAACAAAGAAACCTTCATCACTTTTTCCCACAAACTTTGCCACAACATATCTAAGGTAATTGAGAATAGTAATCATACATCCAAATGGGTTTCAGGAAGCCATAGCTGGTTTAATACCTCTAAAGAGTTCATAAGGAGTCTTGTTATGAGGCTTGACTATTAAGACCCTATTCTGTACATAGCAAGCAGTAGAAACAGCTTCTGCCCAAAATGTTGTAGGTAACTTAGAGTCAGCTAACATTGTTCTAGCAGCCTCAATGAGAGTCCTATTCTTCCTTTCAGCTACACCATTTTGCTGAGGTGTCCTTGCTACACTATATTCTCTTTTAATACCTTTTTCCCTACATAACTCATCCATCACTTTGTTTTAAACTCGTCCCATTATCACTTCTGATTATTTTAACTTTCTTATCCACTAGGTTTTCTACCTCTTTGATAAAGTTTTTAAGGATCTCACTTGTTTCTCCTTTTTGATCTTAAAAAGAAAACCCATGAAAATCTACTATAATCATCAGTGACTACCAAGCAGTTTTATGCATTAGACTACTAACAAAAGTTGGACCAAAGAGATCCATATGCAGCATAAACAATGGCTTAGTAATGGGATTAAAGGCCTTGGTCTTACAAGAGGCTTTGTGTTGCTTGCCTTTAAGACAGGCAACACAAGTTTGGTCATTCTCAAATCTTTTTAAAGGCAAATCTCTTACAAGATTTTCTTTGACAAGTTTATTAATATTCTTAAAATTGACATGACCATAACGTGGGAATGCCAAAAAAAAAAAAAAAAAAAAAAAAAAAAAAAAACATAGCATTGATTCCTCAGATGTAGCCTTTGCAACTAGACAAGTTAAACCATCTTTAGGAACTATGTTTTTCATATCAAAACTGTACATGTTATCCTGTCTAGGAATTTTAAGAAGTATCTGATTTTCATCAGGCAACTTAAAATTAGGAGATAGAACAAGACATTCAGAATCAGTAAAAAGAACATAGTTCTTTTTGTCACACATCTGTGAGACACTAAAGAGGTTGAACTTTAACTCTTTGACAAAGTATACATCATCAAAAATCAAGTTTTAGCATTTTAAATAGTACAACCTTATTTGCCTGTAATTCTGCCTCCATTTGCTCCTCCACCAAAAGTAACATAACCTCCATCAAAATCTTTGAAATCTGAAAGATGGGCTATGTTTCCAGACATGTGCCTTGAGCATCCACTATCAACAAATCCTTTATCATTTAGCTATGAATTGCTCTGCACACAAAACTTATGAAGTTAGTTATCTTTGGGGACCCAAGCCATTACTGACTTGGATCTGCCTCGTGCATCAATGTAATTATATTTGTTGAAAACATGATGCACCATTGGTTGATGGTTTTTCCCAAACCAACATCGGAGGCTTTAACTGCATTAATCCCTTGCCCTGACAATATTAAACATTTGCCTACCATTCCTTTTTTGTTTAATGATGTTTTTCTTTGTATAAGGGCTTTGTGAACAGTTGATGGTGCGTTGATTTTGAAAATATGATCCTTTGGTCCCTAGCACAATGAACTGTTCATTTTGGGTGAGCATTATAAGAAGGCCTAACAGTATTAAAAGACCTAGTAGTACTAAAAGGTCTGACAGTTTTAACAGACCTAACAGTATTAACAGGCCTTGCATTATTAACAGTTTTTAGGCCAGTCTTCATTAAGACTCACTTGGAACCATATGTCTGTGAACATTAGGACAACTTTATTGAAATGTTTGATCAAAACTTCCACAATAAAACATGCCTTGGTTATTAAAAAACAAAGTTACATCCTAATTGATTGGATATTTTGGACCATCTAATTTATTTGTAACCTCTAGGTCTTTTGTGACCTGTACATTCACCTGCATACCTAACTGACCTCCTAACTGTGTATTTCAGGTTTAAAACAAACTCTTTCTTAGTAGCAGTAGGTAACAACAGTTTTCTTTTCAACTTAGGGATAGCTCAACATCATCCTCATCCACTGACAGATCCCCAATCATCAATGATTGGAGCATCATTAAGATTCTCTCTAGCTTTCTTAGGGTTCTTTCTTCCCTAAACTTGATTAAGCTGGACAGAAAAACTTTTCTTTCCAATCTTTGTCAACCTTAATGGAGACTTAACCAGAGCTGAATCAGTCTTTGTTTGTTGTTTTAAAGAGTTATCAGTATTCTCCTTAGTAATTATTTGACTCTTGTATCGACAACCAGTGGTAGGCATTAACACCTTAGAATCCCAGGACCATACTCATTTACCTCCAGGTGTTTGAATTCTTGTAGACCTGAATAAGATAAAACTAAGGTGTTGGAAGGTGTTGGTCTATTTAGAATCAAAGGATGAGGTGAAGGGACAACATTATAACCAAAACCCTTTTTGCTTTTGTCAGTTATCTGACTTGCTAACAACTGATCTAAGTCTTTTGATGATTTTTCAAACTTTGCAATCTTAAACTCAAACCCCTCCTTTTCTTCCTTAACCTTTTCAAGTTCAGTCCTAAGTAATCCCATTAGATATTCTTTGTGACCTACACTTCTTTTAAGCAAAGCAATTTCCTCAAAAAAAGGACTTTAGATTCTTTATATTTAAGAATTTGTCCTTCTAAAATCGATAAACCTCTTTTGTATGTAGAAGCTTTAAAACCAGTATCATCTAATTTAACAAGTAAATCATCATACTGTTTCTTTAGAGCTTCACAGTTTTTCAAACAAGATTTAGAACAAGATTTATCATTAGTTACCTCAGAATCTGAGAATGCCAAGAGAGCCATGTTTGCTTGAATTTCTTCCTCTGCCATGTCACTCCAATCAAATCCAGCACCATCTATAGCACACATTGCCTTTTCAGAAGCATCTTCAATCCTTACTTCCTTTGATGAGTGACTCGGCGATGCTTACCCCTTTTTATATATAAATAAATATAAACATATATAAATATATAACAAGGGTTAAAATCCGCGAGATCAATAAATCCGGAAGCAGTATAGAGTGTCTCCGGGTCGTTATGT